>JAHLJT010009355.1:38591409-38604409 GCA_031308135.1 Acheta domesticus
TTGAGCGGTGGGTGAGCGAATGATTGAGCGGGTAGGTGAGCGAATGATTGAGCGGGTGGGTGAGCAAATGATTGAGCGGGTGGGTGAGCAAATGATTGAGCGGGTGGATGAGCGAATGATTGAGTAGGCGGGGAGCGGGTGGTTTAAGCGGGCAGGTGAGCGAACTGGTGCGGGCGTGAGCCAGCGGATGGGTGAGTTTACAGGTTAGCGAGCAGGTGACCGCTGGTGAGCAGACGAGCAACCGGTCTCATGAGCGGTAAGAAGGAGCAGGCACGCGTAGGCAGTGGTGAGTGATCTGACACGCAGATGAGCGAGCGGGTGAGCGGGGGGTGAAGGTACGGACGCCCCGTGTCGCGGCGGGGGGCGTCCGTACCTCCTCGCCTCTACTTTTAGCTCGTGACCGCACGTCTTCCGCGCGTGAAATATACGCGCGCCCGCTATCGGAGACTCGCGCCTGACGTCTCCATTGAGTAACGCACGCGCGCTGTAAGCGAATACGCGAGGCGTCCGAGAAAAATGGCGCCCCTCGGACAGGGGCCCCCGCGCTGTGCCGGACGCGCGCAACGGCACGGTGGGCGGGCCTGCTCCACACGGCGGACACAACGTGCTTACCGGCGCTTTCCATTAGGGATGCGGCATGCAATGTCAATGTTTTCAGAACATCGATGTTTTAAACATTGATGTTTACTAGTCGATGATTTTTGAACATCGATGTTTTGTGCTCGATGTTTTTACTTTTTCGATGTTTCGTTCCTGAGGAAAAATTCCAGTAATCACAACGTGCTTACGGGCGCTTTCCATTAGGGATGCGACATGCTGATGGTCAATGTTTTCAGAACATCGATGTTTCTATAAAAATATCGATGTTTTAAACATCGATGTTTTCAAGTCGATGATATTTGAACATCAATGTTTGTGCTCGATGTTTTTACTTTTCCGATGTTTCGTTCCTGGAGGAAAAATTCCAGTAATCACAATTTTGTTAAAGTTAAAAATTGAAATAATAAATTATGGCACCACTAATTATGTGTTCGAACCTCACGGACGCGGTTTTGCACTGTCTTCATTGAGCAGACTGTTCCTCGCCCGAGATGATTTGGATAACCTCGATCTTTCTTCGTATTTCGCACACAGGGATGCATTTTTAAATTCTTTTAAGTTAAATTTTTAATTATAAATTAATATATTAGGTCTCTGTCAAATTAATTTTTGTTGCGCACAAATTTAATGTTAGAGGTTATTGAAACAGCTTTAAATCATCGATGTTTAAAAATCTCAATGTATTTGTTCGATGTATTAATAATATTGGTGTTTTAATTTTGGATATCGATGTTTGCCAATATTGATGTTATGTTGTCGATGTTGCATCAGTAGTTCCAATAACTCATTGCAAACCTTTAATTGAGGCGCTAGGAATAATAACGACATAACCCAACCGAAGTTCGTTTTTGAGAAAAATGACTTTTTCTGTTTTTGTTCACGTTAAGTTTCATTTGTTCACGTTCACGTTCATTTCTCTCCGGATAAAGTTTGAAGGCAGAATTGGACGGTTATGCCATATCCCATCTCATTTGATTTTTCAGCAAACGATAGGTATATGGCAGGAGTAAACCATCATACTTCTAGCTGAAAATGCGAGGTCGATTGGGATCTGCCGTTACTATCCTGAGGGGCTGAATTTTACTTTCATTTTAAGTTGGTTACAAATGTGCATTCTGGATTGCGGTTGATATTTATATAAGGGGTCAAGGTGTTACATGAAGTGGATGGATGAATACACAAATACTCACTGGAAGAGTAAAGGACAATAAATACTCGCACTTGCACAATATGAATACACTGAAAATACACACTAATAAATGTATTGAAAGGCTGCAGATTATATTAGCAACTCCTACACGAGCACCAGATATTCGGGAGTGGGTAAAAAGCACGATTTCTCGAACACGTAAGTTTTCATTTCAATATTGCAGAATGTTGCAGTTCTTTTGTCAGGAAGCCGCAACAGTGTGCGGAAGGAGAAGAGAAAAGCTCGAGAAGCTCCTGCGTGAAAGGAACTGCTGTTAAGAATGTTAATTTAAAAATTTTAATGTATAAAATTTAGATTATTAAATAGAATTTACGGGAAGCCGTTAGGAATGTAACCAACTTTGCTACAATCTCAGCGCAGTACTTTTCTTGTTTCTGAAATGTGTGATTAAATACCTCCCTTTTAATTATTAATTGATCTTTTAGAAAATGGTGAGTTTTAGCGTTTTCTGAGTATAGAACTATAAGTTCAGGTTCACGTTATAAACTATAAAAGTGGAATGTATTATTCAATGAATATTTACAGAATGGCACAATACTCAGGTCTTAGGAGGCTTTCCACTAGCAAACTCGTCCACCAACTGTAAAGAAATGTATCGAAACAAAATGGGGAACATATCATTTTCGGAACATTCAACTCAAAATTTTTGCCCCCCAACTTCCGAGTAAAGCACCACCGCGCGCTCTATGGCGGGAGCGGGCGCGGGCGTAGCAACGAAAATGGCTCGCCACGCTAAGTGAAAACGAGAAATAAATAATAATAAAAGGTCCTACCGGCCGGCCGGGCGGTGGTGTCGGTGGCGGTGTAGGCGGCGAGGAGACGGAGACCGCAGGTGAGAAATGCCGTCCGGCAACGTAACGTATGGCGACAATTATTGATAACCTCATCCTTGACGTGCCCGCGCCGCGTTCGGGCTCACCCGCCCAGCGCCGTGCTGCTCGCCAATGAGTTGCCAAAAGTGATTTGTCTGCGAACGCTCACGCAAGGCAGAGGTCACTACCACACAGGGAACGGATTTTCGTGTGAATGCGTATTTTTACAGGTGCAAGATACCTACATTCAGTATACAGAGTGGCCGGGGAGGAAACGTCGGAAATAAGCTCTCAAAACAACTTTAAGCATATTTTGTCTAATCGACTGCTTGAGTATTCTGAATGGTGGAGCCGCAATAAGCACTCAAAAGCTTGAAACAATGGTTTCTAGGCAAAAATTTTCAGGGCTGAAGCATAGAAATACTGCAGAAACATGTAAATTGTTTATTATTTACAAAAGAAATGAGTATATTTGTTCAGAAAAAAATAACGAAGAAATAAAAAAAACAATGGAAGTGTAAATTGGGTGTTTTTTTTTACTTCTGTGCTAATTTGTTTTTTGAACGCTGATTTCTTTCTGAATTAATTTATTTTGTAATTAATAAACAATTTACATGTTTCTGGAGTGTTTCTATGCTTTTGCAATGCAAATTTTTGCCTAGAAACCAGTTTTTCAAACCGACTTTTGAGTGCTTATTGCGGCTCATCCATTCAGAATATCCAAGTAGTATATTAAACAAAATATGCTTAAAATTGTTTTAAGAGCTTATTTTTCAATTTTCGACGTTTCCTTCTCGGGCATCCTGTATATTTGAAATGTTTCATGACATTCTGCACGAACTAAAACAATTTTTTAAAATCATTTTAGGTATATTTTCAACTACTAAGGTCACATAGCGAGCACTGTAAGAAACATTGGGAGTCACGGTAACTGTACCCCGTCACAAACATCCATGCCCGGGTGGGATTCGAACCCGCGGCCCTTCAGGAACGAGGCAGTTGCGGCTCTTGAGCCTTAAGCCTCGTCTATCTACGCCGGCTAAAACCATTTTATGTTACAAGTTTTTAAGTAATTGGGTATAATTACATATTTCCATAATTTACCTAATAAGGGGCAATTTTAAACAGTATCACGAATTTCATTTTACACATTTTCTATTTCTTTCTTACATATTTTTGAAAAAATAAATACACACCTACGTACATAATTTGCGTTTTTTATTATATTAATTTCGTTCCTTAAGTCATTCACAAAAATATAGAGATGAATCAGTGAAATGATTTCGTTCGTTTTGTGCCCTATATTCGACAAAACAATTTGTTGAACGCACTTATCAACTGGGAAGACTAATTATTCTGGATTGTTGTCTGTCGTGCGATACGCCTGACTGGATGTAGGTGTCAAAATATCTGAGTGGACGCAATTCCAAAACGGTTAATTCGACCATCTTATTCTTCTGGAAGTCCCTATTCAAAACACGGTTAACATTTCTTACTCATTCGAAATTTTGAACCTTTTACTGGCTAATTTGAAGTCAGGGTATGATATACATGAATACTTACTGAAAGCCAAGTGGTGATATGTTTCATGACATAAATTAAATTGTAAATTTTGTTAATCGCATTAACCAAAGGATATAACGAACCTTTTTGTCCTACGCATCTGATTTTGAGCAGAAGTAAATAGTACTCACATTCACGTATTTTTCTTATGTTTCTATTCATAAGATGATTTTTGTTCTTATATCAATGCACAAAATACTGCTTATTCAAAGTATGCTTCATTGCATGTTCTCTATTTTTTTACAATAACCATGTTTTCTTCAACAATCAACTTTTGTTTATCTACAAATTTTGAATAATTCGGACTTTTTATTGTCTAAGAGTTCGAAATAAGAGTGGACTGAACGTGTTACTTAGCTTTTCTAGGCAATTATGTTTGATAGTTTTGAGGACTGTATTGGATATTGGGTTTGCTTACTCATTGACTTCCACCCACAATATAACCCACCAATTTACCTCAGAGAGATTGCCACCACTGCACTCTTTGGATTATCTCGGAGTTCTTCACTAGTTTGACTTTCATTGCAACGTGAGGAGAAAGTTCACTATATGGACGCATTTATTACTTGAAACTTGTCACGATCATAAAGCACTCTCTCAGACGAAGCCTTGAACCACGATATTCGAATGTGAGTTGCTAAGAGTGATTTGCCTGGAAATGCATAGATATCCAACGCAGGTATGAAACTTGAAGTAGATTAATTTCTTTTTTCCTTGGTGGGCTATGGCAATATTTCGATACTATTTGTCAGAGACAAACATGAAGAATCGACGAGTCTACTGGTGGATTTCTTATTTTAAGGTAGCAGATGTGAATATAATAGAAAAATCAGAACTTTGAATGAAAGAATTTATAAAAGTTATTGCGAATTTATAAGAAAGATTAGACTTCCAACTATGTAGCAACGACCGCTTAGTAATTTAGTATCTGAATTAGTTGAACTAAGCAAAGTCAAATAATGTAATAACTTATTGTATCAGTCAAGACAAGCTGATTAATGGACCATATTTGTATATGTTGTGATGAACAGTTTCATTTTAATAGTAAATTTTCTCTCTGCATTTTTTCCAGATCTTTGCTTCCAATTATAATATCAAAATATGTTCGAGAATGGGTGAGTACATGTGGATATAATATCCATAAAGTTCATAATATGGATATTATATTAATATTTGAGAACCCAAGGGCATGATATTCTTGAAAACTTATGTTTATACGTAATAAAAGTTGTTAATTGGTACAATTTGTGTTTTTTAACCATAATTCGTCCTGTCTGAAGTAGCAACACTGACTAAAGAGACATTAGACATGGGATGCTTCTTACAATGTATAGCAGTCATACTACAATAGTAGATCGTTTAGTTCTTTTTAGTTAAAATACTAAGTAATAATGAATGTTCCTAAATCACAACTTGTGATAAAAAATGTGATCAACATTGAACTGTCTTAAACGAATACTTTACTGAACGTGAACACATCAACAATACAACACACAATAAATTATATGTTAATACTCAATAATTACAATTACTATTAACTTCTCCCTTTTCTTCCAAAATCGTCCTGATGCACATTATATTTCATTGGTAATGTTTTCCATACACTTCAACGAAAGCGTTCATTCTCTAAACGTCTCTCTACTTACATCAAATTTCCACACACACACACACACACACAAACATCGTGGATACAATCAATAGCGAGGCAAATGAAATTTTAATTCAACTGAGAATGAAAATGAGAATAACTACCAGGTAATGGTAGAACATTAACTTACACACTGCACTGTTTCCATATCCAACATGTCTTACAGAAGAATATTGAGGGTAAAGATTGATTATCATTATATCTACATGCTGGCTGACATCATTATGATAAATTTGCCTTTGATAGTTGATATCGATGCCAAGCTCATGACATTCACACAAGCACGTAGCTCGAGAACCGATGTTACTCAGAGTCACAATGGCCACAACGATGGACGAGTCTTGCCAAGTGTGATGTGTGTGCCAAGAAAATGATGCGCAGTGTTGTTGCCAAGGTGAAATAAGGGTCTTTGCATTTGATGTCATGCGCTTTAAAGTATTTTTAAATTAATTATTTGCTGTGAGTTTGAAGAACGAAAAACAAAAACATCTGACGCGTGGACGGAAATGTTAGTTGTGAGGTTACTTCTGAAAGTTCACAGAAAGGGCAAAATGTGAGACAACATAACTGATAGCACTTTACATTTTTCGACTTGTGTGACATAATAATAGTAATAATACATTGACAGATCTTTCACCGCAATTTGTGAATTTACAGTGAACCTAATCTGATTAAAACTGTATATGTTACATTGATATTACGTGCAATCCGTAAGTAAATTCGTAGATATCGAAATAACTAGCGCTTTGTTGAATATTTTATCTCACGAAATGTATTTCCACAGTCGCACCATGTTTAGGCATGTTAAACCACCTTAAATCGTGTCAAGATCAAGTGGTAGATATACAAAATCGGAAACTAAAATTTGCGGATAGAAATGCGTGAAGACTGTTACCTTCCGCTTTCAACTTTCCTCTGAACCTCTCAACCTCCCACTCTGAACCTCTTCTCTGACGCCGTTGGCACAAGTTAATTTCTCATGTAGCCGCCACTGAAGAGAGACAGTAAAGAAACAACGTAGGCGAAACCTGTCTTTCTATCTATCAAGCGCAGTTGTGTAAGCATCTGGATGTCCATGACTTCTCCGATATAATTGTCTCCCACTAGCATGTGTTTCATCTCTGCCACCTCCGTCTTCATTGCTTCACTAAGTCCTTTGCGTTGCATCAGCAATAGCTTATTCGTACTGTTCATTAGTTTTGTACAGTCACTCGCGACATTTCAATATTCATGTTCATTCTCATTTTTTACAAATCTTATTGTGAATCACCTATTTACGAGTATGTGATTCTCATTCTTTCTCCTTTTTTCCGAAAACTTCATTTTTATCTATGGAAAGTTTCTTCAAGTCTTAGTAACTCTAATTTATTTCACCTAAATTTTTTTTAGAAAAATTTCTTCCAAATTCTCGCCATCGACTTTCAATCGAATCCCACGTTAGTTTCAAATTAAATTAGTTTAAACTATTTTCTGTAGGAACCTCAACATCGCAAAATCTGTGGTTAATCTCCAATTTGTTTGTCTAAACTATTGTTGTTCGCTTCTCATGTTGATAATTTTTTCCGCTTCTGTCAATAATCTCCGGTTTCCTTTTAAATTTGCCTTTTCCCATTTTTGCGCCCTTTTTACCCGTGTAGTTTTCCTCTTATTTTGAATTTTTCTCTTGCGATTTTTTTTATATTCTTCCTTATTACCTTTTTTCCGTGCTCATTAGATCTTTAGCTTTTAGCTTTCTAACCCACCTGTAGATAAATTTGGTACACCCGCATTTTCACGTTCTTAATTCTGGCTATCATCACACGTCGTCCTCTACAACATTACGTTTTCACCTCAACCTCCTCTAGCATCCGGTGCTTTTCGGAGCTCTAGTTGTCTGACGCGCTATGCTGCACCCTTGCAACGTCCTAGCTCATAAATGCAAGCGTTCTAGTCCACAGCTCCCCAACAGATTACAACGCAGAGTGAAATATTTTTCTAGAAGCTGAACAGCGACATCTCATGCAGGCACAATCATGTACGAGGTAGGGATGGCAGCCACCGCTGGAACGACGATGAAGGCAAGAGAGGATGTCATGAGGGAGTTTACAGTGATGGGTGTGGTGCAAAGGCAGGGTGGGACGGGGGCCGGTGAGGACGGTCTGTGCGTGGTGGAGGTCGAGGGAAGCGAGTAATGCACCTGTGAGTGAAGTCATGAAGGCGGCGCCGAGGCGGACACGGAAGGCGCGATGATGAGCACGGCAGAGATGTCAGGAACAGCAAGACAGCTGGGGCGACAGCAGAGTCAAACACGGTAATTCCTCGGGGGAGGCGAGGGGAGAGATCGTGCAGGTGGCGATAGCTATGTCAGGGGAGGAGGCTGTGATATGGGAATGAAGGAAGGTCTGTGGGAGGCGGGCTGTGAGTACTGAAGAGGTAGATGTGGACGCTGCCAGAGCGGTAGAATGATAAGGGCGGCGCGGGGGCGGCGCGGGGGCGGCGCGGGGGCGGCGCGGGGGCGGCGCGGGGGCGGCGCGGGGGCGGCGCGGGGGCGGCGCGGGGGCGGCGCGGGGGCGGCGCGGGGGCGGCGCGGGGGCGGCGCGGGGGCGGCGCGGGGGCGGCGCGGGGGCGGCGCGGGGGCGGCGCGGGGGCGGCGCGGGGGCGGCGCGGGGGCGGCGCGGGGGCGGCGCGGGGGCGGCGCGGGGGCGGCGCGGGGGCGGCGCGGGGGCGGCGCGGGGGCGGCGCGGGGGCGGCGCGGGGGCGGCGCGGGGGCGAGGAATTGCGAAGGCAGCGCGGATTGCGGGGGGAGGCGAGGCTGCATGAGGCGTGGCGGGGCGTGCCGTTGTTCGGGCTGAGGTTCAGCCGCGCGGGCCCCTGACGTCTGCGGTGGCCTATGTTGAATTATGCCCTGTGAGCGGCTCCGCGGGCGGGAGGGGGCGCGGTCGGGCTGCGAGCGCAGACGGATGGGCGCGGGCCGTGATGACGCAGGTTCGACTCGGGCGCCGCTTCTTAATTACATTATTACTCCTCGGCAGCCAGCACAGCCGTCCAGGAAAATCTCAACTCGGAAAAAGCAATGTTCACCAGGGAAAAAGCTGTTCCTGCATTCGAGAGTTTTGCTTGCTTTGCTCCTCTGGGCCTAGGGAATGTTGGTGGCGGAAATGCGGAAATTGCTAGATAGAAGACAATACGAAACCTATTTCGTCGCGGTCAAATCTATTCAAGGTGGTCTTAGGTAGTGGTTTTGGTCCTGTATGTCTTGGTGAGATATTCCGAAGAGAAATTATGACTCCACAAAATGAAAATACATCTGTAATACTTAATTCTTCTTTTTAACATTTTTTTCCATTTACGTATTTCCGATGCACCATTAACTATTAGAGATATTAATAATAACAATGATAATTTCGGCGAGAAGAAAACGGTAAATAAGTTCATATTTTCGGTGTTGTGATCTTCCACTAAACTGTTACCAAGTCATATGCATCATAATGTTAAAAATCTTTATTTTGAAAATTATACATTTGTTGGTAAACTCTTTTGAATATCAGAAGTTGTAAATTCACAGACTTTTTAAACTGATTAATATTAACCGAATATTCCAGAACATTAGTTACATAAGTTGTTGATGTTCTATGAAATATAAATACTATTTTACCTTTTGAAGTATATTGGACCCCACGGAACGTCTCACACAAACCCCACATTTTGGGCGAAAGCGACATTGCATTCATCACGCCCCTGCCTTGGGAGAGAAATTGAATGTGACGCTGGCCAGACCGGTACGGGAAAAAGCAACGCAACGCTCGAGATGAACATTGAAGATTTAGCATCAAAGAGCAGCCGTATGTCACAAACTTAAAATTAGCCGCGCTCTCCAACTGAGAGGGACCACATGCTTCTGTGAGTCACGGACGCCCCGAAGAAAAAGTGGCGTCCGCGCTGCGAGATTTCTCACAGTTTACGTGCGTGTTGCAGCATCGGGGACTCCCGATATCACTTCTCGCGCCGGCGCGGGGTGGTGGTGGAGGGGGGATGGCGGAGGGTGAAGGGTGCTTGTGAGGTATCGACGGACCTCGGGGGTCGAGATGGACGAGGGGGAAGGAGGCGCCTCGCGAAAGATGGAGGGTGGAGGGGCAGGGGGCCAGAAAGCAGGAGGGTGTTGGGGTGAAGGACGCGAGGGAGGCATCGAAACTGACCGGTGGGAGAAAGACCGGGAAGGGGAAGTGACGCTGAGCATTTGGAACGTGGAAGAAAAATTAGGCTGTGACGATGGAAGACAATTACTTGGTAATGCTGATGTAGTTCAAGGAGGTTAGAGAGAACAGAGAGGATTTTTAATGTTTTGATAATTGGGAGAATAATGAGCACTGTGATGACTGCAAGGATGAAACGGTGGTGGAGGTTAGACGATGGACAGTAGAGGTCAAACGTGAGGATTGTGAGAATAATGATAAATGGCAAAATCGTAAGGGAAGAAATTTAAAAAATAGAAAGGTGACCTTGAGGAAGATAATGCAGATATGCATTTTTATCATTAAGAAGATTGTAACGAGAACTATACCGGTTGTTCCACGATGACAGTGAGGACGGTGAGGACAATAACGTTATGAATAAATGTGCCATGATGGCGAAAAGAACAAACAATAAGATGATTGAATAACGAACTCGGAGTAGCTGAGACGTGGAGATTTCTTTCTTTAAATACTTATTATGAAGTATACGTAAAGTAAGTTACACACTCTGTAGTGTGGTAATCACAAGAACAAATAGTGTCAGAAATGATTGTCGGGGCGACCATCCGAAGGGTATAATCTGTAAACGTCTAGAAAATATAAAATGATGATTCAGAGAAATTTCATGTTCAAAGTAAACATAGTTATTAACCTAGGAGATATTGAGGTAAAAAAAAAAAGACAAAACGTAGGCATGAAACTGTTTCTAAACTAATGTGGCAATTTGGGAGACAGAATATGGCTTGCAAAAATAAAAAACAACGAAAACTAAAAATTGACAACATTAAATGAAAATCAGAGAAGAAATGCAAGAGAATATCGAAAACCCTATTAATTTGGCGAGTGGTGTCTGACATGTGCACAGTAACGGCACCAAAATCCTTGCCACCCCGGGCGAAGTCCAGAGCCGAGGCGGGCGTCTTCGCGATGGCTGCGGGAGGGGGTGGCGGGCGGGGTGAGCGGGTGAGCGCGGGTGAGCTGCGGGAGAGGGCGGCGGAGTGATGGCCAGTGGCCGGCCACGCCACGCTCTCGGCCGCCGACCGGCCGGCCGGCCGGCCGCGGGCGCGGGCACGGTGCTCATCCCGCGCGATGTGATGCTGCTGTCAGATTTATGTCCGCCATTATCAGAAAGGATGGACACGCCGTGGCTGGTGCCAAGGAGAAAAGTGGACAGTCGGAGGAAACCCAGACAGCTCCACAGATATAGTGGCGGAGGTGTCGGCGGCGGCGGCGGCGGCGGCTCGCGAGCACCCGGCCGGTCTGTGCCCGCCTCCTCTGCCTCCGGCTCCTTCTCCTTTTCCCCTGACACTTTCTCTTCCTCTACTCCACTTCTTCCTCATCTTGGTCCTCGCATTCTCTTCAGCCTCCTTCTCCGCGCCTCCTCCTCTCTTCTTATTGCGCATTCTTCTTCTCTTCCTCTGCTTCCATCTCCCCTTCCCCTTCCTCTCACCGCCTCCTCTTTCTCGCCTTCCTCTCCTCCTGTGCTCCGCCTCCTTCACTTCCTTCGCGGCTTCTCCTCCCCTTCCCTCTCTCTTCATCTTTCCCACCTCCTCCTATCATTTTTCTTGCCTTCTTCTTCTTTGCTCCGCCTCTTCCTTCATCCTTTTTCCGCCTCTTCATCGTTTTCATCGACTTCATCGTCTCCTCCTCCTCCTCCTCCGCCGCCACATCCTCCTTTTCCCCGTCTCGTCCCCTCCTCTTCCTCCTCCCCCTCCGCCGCCGCCGCCTCCTTTTTCTCCAACATTTCCTTCCCATCATTTTCTCTGCCTCCTTGTCCTCCTTCTTTGAACTGTCCTCACCCTTTTCCTCCGACTTTCCTTTCTCTTTCTTTTTCACTGCTTCTTCCATCTTCTCCGTCTTCTATTTCTCCGCCTTCTCCTCCTCTTTCTTCGCTTTCTCTTTCTCCTCCTGCGCCGCTGTGGGCTATGAAGACGTCCCAGTAGATTGTCGAGATAGATCCCGGACACGAGTTCGATCCGTTTCATATGGGACACGTTTCTTCTCACCAACGTATTTGGTCGATGTACAGAATTTACAACTAGTAACCATCAAGAGTTGATATGTCGTTGATAACGTCGTATTAAAAACACAAATTGGGAGGAAATATAATTATAGGTTTTGAATATTAAGACAATAATCACATTACGTTTCGTAAATTCGTTCCAGAGCGAAAGAAATCAAATAATATTTTTTTTATCAAAATAAAAAGTATGAATTCCTGTTTGAAAGTTTGAATATGAGATTCGGGTATTCAGTTTCATTGTTTGAGCACGATATTCTTCCTGTGAAACAGTTTTATCAAGGAAATGTTGCTTTTAAAGCAGACTTATTTAGCAGGAGCAGGTAAGCAACAAAATCAAAGTTACACCTGTCTCATAATTTAGTAATTAAAGGTAGATAACTAGTACTTTTAGCGCACTGCAGTTTTGTGTAAAATCTAAAGATCTTATTTAATCAGCAAGTCTTATAGTCCAACATAACTTCACAATACAAATTGATAGTTATATTATGTAAGTTTTGAACGAAGCTGTTGCTGCCTCTACATTATAGAGTTGGAACTTCTAAACAATTTTTCAATCGTTCAGTGGGACCGTTTATCAGAGAAATAATTTATTTAAAGGAAATTTATTCCCAGCATTTCATTGGTACACAAACAAGGTATCCCTGAAGATATATTCCTGAAGTAAGTAATAAAGATTTACCTTAAATATTTAGTGGTAAAAGACTCATATCCATAATCCACTGTGAATACATAGCTGCTAGATATACGACTTCGCAATTGTACATGACGTTTAATGGTGGAGGGCTTCAGAAACTTATCAATAAATATATTACGTGCGTAACAATTAAATGTTTATAACCATCCAGCATGATTTTACCTTCAGTATCTCTAATGCTCACTTCTCGAATTATTCTTCCGATATTGTTATTCGCAAGGAATGATATGCCAGGTTCT
>JAHLJT010009355.1:38605409-38658228 GCA_031308135.1 Acheta domesticus
AGATGGAAGGAGAAGAAGAAAGGGGAGGGAGAGGGGTAAAGGAAGTGGAGGAGAGAGAAAGGAAGGGAGGAGTTGGAAGAAGAGGGGTAGTAGGGAAAGGAAGAAGAGGGTTAGGTAGCGGGGTAGGACGAAGAGCACAGAGGGAGGAGGAAGAACAGAGAGGGAGGCGTGAGACGTAGTGGGTATGGTAGAGGGCGAGGGGAGGTGGGCGTGGAGGTCGCTGTCAGAGAGGAGGCGGGGTGGGAACGGATGCCCTCGGCCAGAGCGGGACCGTCTTGTGTTGTGCCTGCGGCGGGGAACTCTTAAGGCGCCGCCGGTGCGATGCATCCAGGTGCCTTTCTCAGGGCGGTGACTCGACAAAAAGTTCATTCGCACTCACGTGGAATAAGTGTTCCATTGAATTATTGGGATTACGTGACACAATGAACATTCAGACAGATTAACATCTATTGAAGTATGTCGAGGAGCTAGTAAATTGGAAACAAAATTTCCCTTTTCTGTGAGTTAAGTCAGCTGGCTTTTGATGTAGGTGCATTTATCAACAGGATAACGATATTTTATCTTATATGGTAGAGATTTAACTACACTGTTTTAAAATACCTTGTCTAAAAGTGTATTGTCAACGTAAATTATTAAAAGTGTACAATACTTGTTACCAGTGGCAGGATTAGATTGATAAAAAAGTGTCATATTTAATTAGAATAATTGATAAATACAAGCAAGTATTTTTGGGCTAAAAAATAAAAGCGTAATATTTTTTTGAAGTACAGAAATGATTAGTGTACAACTCCATGATATGTTTCATGGAGTAATGCGAGATTCGGCAACGACTTAAACGTGAGCTTGCGGGATTCCGCCAGTAAGGCACCGTCCCAGAAACATACTCTAAAGCTGCCGACTGCTCTCTTGTCACGTATAGTGCATGGAAGTATAAGTATATGGCGAACGTGACGTATTCCCTTCACTGTATCTAGGAAACTCCGCCTGCCTGAGCTTTTCTTCACAGCTACAGAATCTGAGACGATTTTAAGGAAAGTTACAATTTAATTTTTGCCTCGACCGGGAATCGAAGCCGTGACAACACCACGGGAAGCTAATATGCTGCCCAAGAGCCACCCTGAGGCTGAATTTCCCTCCATACAGATGCTACAGTTTATCTAGTTAGCGTCGAATATCTGTCAACGCCAGGACTCGAACTCTAGGACCTGCCGGTTAGAGATGCCACTCCCATGTTGCCCTGAGCCATTTTAGCTGGTCTGATTCCTTGTACGGGGGGGGGGATGACGACAATTGATGTTTTAATGTTTTTGTAGAATGTTTTAAACATCAATTATTTTAAACATCGATGTAATAAAGTCACTGTTTTTTCTTAACAGCGAATGTTATGTAATCGATGATTTTTCTTTTCCGATGGTTAATTTCTGAAAGAAAAATTCCCATTATCAAAATACTGTAAAGTAAAAATATGAAATATAACTGATAGTAACACTGTTAGTTCATGTGGTGGAACCAAAGGAACGCTTTTTGTACTACCTTCATCGGCCAAACTCTGTCTCTCGAGATGACCTCCATGCCATCATATTTCCCCTTTCTTCATATTTATTTCGCACACTAGGAAGTGATAAACAAATGCGCTATGGGCGTAAGGTCTGCCCATTCTTCTCGTACCCTGATTCCGTGAATTGATAAACACGAACACTGTGAAATTAACTTTATTTGCATCACGAATTTAATGTTAGATGTTACGAAACAGAGCTTGAAAACATCGATGTTGAAATACATCAATGGTTTTGTGTCGATGTTTTATTAGAATCGATGTTTTAATTTTCAAGAATATATTTGCTAACATCGATGTTTGGTTTTCGATGTCGCATTGCCACTTTTATGTTATTTTATGTTTTAAGACTAGTTTTTTTTTGTATGTTCACAAAAACTTCGATTGAAATTTTAAAAAAAGAATATTTAAAAACACACTCCACACACAAAAAATACTACTTAGAAATAGACAGATAAATTATATACCCAGTATTGCTAACCATCACAACTGGTTATCGACCATTAGTAATTCAAAGAAATGTACATTATCTCTGTAAATCAAGATGGGAATAAAATATATTATTATTACTATTATTACTATTATTACTATTATTACTATTATTACTATTATTATTATTATTATTATTATTATTATTATTGTTCCTCTAAATCACGATTAAGGATGTTATGTGTCGGCTGAATATAAAATCTACTCCAGGATGCAACCAGCTACCTAAGGAGTAGATCTAGGGACTGTCGGTCTACAATACTTTGCGCAAAATGTGGGCTGTTCCAGATAAAGCGATTTCTTGCACTTTCCAGACTTTTGAATTACCTGGGAGTTTAGACACGTTCTTGCACAAATTTTGCGGAACACATCCCGGAGCTCCGATAACTATCGGTACGACCTGTGCCCACATTTTACGCCCCACATTCGGCTGATCTCGATTTCCAAACTCTTGTATTTAAGACGTTTCTCTGCCTCCTTAGTAACGACGTTTTGATCGCAAGGTACAGCAACATCGACAAGTAAACACGATTTGTTCTCCAAATCCCGGATGACTATATCCGGTTGGTTTGCTGCTATCGTGCGATCAGTTTGAATTTGTTGGTCGTACAATATCGTACACAATCCAACAGACGTCACCGGTTTCGGTGAGTGTTCGTACCACTTGAGACATGTGTTCGGACGTACCACTTGGGACATGTGTTCGGATTATTATTATTATTATTATTATTATTATTATTATTATTATATTATTATTATTATTATTATTTTATTCCATGGCGTCCGTCTGCAGGAAAACCGTCTCGTCACCTGTCCACGGTGAGCGCGTCTCACGGGGCCTCCTAACGGAAACCCACACTCAGCATGACTGGCGGGCACGGGATTTGAGCAGACGTGCCGCCGTCAAAAGCACGGGGCCTTATCGCCTGCCGACCCCCGCCCCTCCGTCTGGAATCGACCCCTCGCCGCGGTTTCCAAGATGCCACCACCGGCGAAATGTCGTTTGGTAGGGTGCGATCTTGAAGAACGATGACGCATGGTAAACGCTATGTTGCGTGGAAGCGTCGTTCGTCATGGAAAAAATTGTATGTGCTGACCAGAGAGTGGGGGGGGGGAATTAAATTATCTATTTTGGAAGAGTTTGCTTATGAAATTCATTGCCGGTTGATTTATTTCGCAATTTTTACTATGTATCATCTGTTTCATTTTACACGCACTGCATTTGTCATAACTCTACAAAATGTACAATTGTTAATAACCTAGAAGAATATTTTGAAGAAACAATAAAATATAAATGTTTAAATAACTGGTGTGCCATTATTTTTTTTGGAATCGTGGTACCTAGCACCTACTCAAAAGCTTCTATGTCTTCCGAAGCACTATTCTTTATTCTTTCTTGCACTTAAATTTTATTCCTCCGTTTTCTCGGCAATCAAGAGTTTTGCAGTAATTGCCTGAAGCAAAGTTGATTGAAAACTTGTTTTATATTCCAGGCGAATTTGCATAATTAATGAAGGCCCCACAAAATATTTGATATCAGAAAACATTTTACTGAATGTGTAATTATTCGAAACAAGAATTATTATAATAGTGCTTCTGATATCCTCGTGCCTCTTAGAGCACCCAATTTAATTAGAGTTGATATTGAATGCAAGTTGTACACAATTTGTACTGAGGTTGTATTCCTTGACATAACTCATAAAATTTTTCAACTAGTAAAATTATATTTGTGTGTCCAAATATCAAGAGAAGAGAATTCAATGAAAGAAACGAAATTTTAGCAAAATATTTTAAGGGCCATTGATCCACATTCACGTCCACATTTTCTCGAAAGTTGGAAAAGTCTTGTGAATCAAAATCGCACGTGAAATCTTCGAGTAGGTGAGAACCAAATTGTGTTAAATAAACAGCAAAGTACATACTTCCATATAGTTAGAGGTCGTTAGGTCTAAAGAAATTAGATCTAACGACAGGTCTAATTTTTAAAGTCTCATGTCAGAAGGTTTTTGAAAACACGTCTGATGAAAATTTGGTCTAATTTTTAAAAATGTCTAATAATTTTTGTTGTAATTGTCAAAAATGTCTGATAAACTTCGGTCTATCGGGCATGAATGTCTAATCTATTACGCAGTAACAAAGTTCGTAACAAAATGTGGTTCACGTATCAGTACGTCAGTATGTTATAGTTTGAAATGAAATCAAAATAGAAATGATACACTTTAATCCATAAAGTACGTAAGGTATATAAAATGATACAGTTGTGTTGAAATATTCAGTCTGTAGCTCATAGACCGAAGGTATAAGTCGATATCACCACGATCTTTATAATTTTGGTGATTTGATAGCATTCGAAAATTTTGAAAATTTAATTGACAATGTTAAAATATAGACTTTTGGTTTCCAGGCGTTTAAAAATGAAGAATAGGAACTTTGCTATTATACTTTTGTTTATCTAAGGGACCTTAGGTGTTTGTCTATTTGACCTTATTAATTAAATTTTCTAATTGTAGACCGCTTTTGGCATTATATCCTCTGTCGCGTAAACTTTATGTCGCATTAGATCTGGTTGGCAATAGACGTCCTGTTCATTAGATCTAACGAGTATTGGACCTTTTGTCCGTGGACCTAACGACCTGAAATCTTCCATATACAGTTCGGTTAAGTATTATAGAATGCAAATGATGAATCGATGTTCTTTCTCCATATACTCACTCAATGATGGAGCAAGGTAATTCCGTTTACGAGTCGTTTCATAATGAACATTTGAGTACTTGAATTAATTTATTCCAGGACACAAAAAATGTGAGGGCAAAAATAATGGAGGCCATTACATTATTTGCTTCTCAAAATATATAGAGATTGCCTTGACTTGGGTCTAAAAACATTTGCTTATTTCCTTTAGGGCGTTTCCATTGGATGTGTCATTAGTTATATGTAACGTTCGCACGCATATGACGTATTTACGATTGAGCGCCCTCATGACGTACTCGGTTTGCGGTATTTACGAGTACAGGAGAAAACATAACTACATAAATTGTGAGTAACTGGACTTGCCAAGAGTCGTAGAAGCAGGTTCATGCTGATTGCGCGAGTATTGGAAGGATTCATCGTCTTATTTGCGTGGCCATGAAGGCTTCAATGTAAAGAATATGTTATATCCATAAAGAGAAAGTCTACATCTGTAAATGTAATCTATCTTAATTTCAATGATCGAAAAATACGTGTTTATTAATAATGGTCATAAAAAATAAGTTGGACAAGAAAAAAATATTTGTTAAGACAGCTGGTTTTACCTAGGGAGAGTTTTAGATTTATCATTTCCTTTCCAGTTACGTATCATATGATGCTTTGGTGATGTTAATACTCGCAGGGGCAACAGTGAGGGCTGGGGAAGAGGAAGAAATTGTAGGGCAAGATAATAATTTAAATATAATTGTCAAGCCTTTGTTTCCCCTCTCTATTATCCGCGCAAAGGCGTTAATTTTCAACCGTGGACTTCGCGTAATGGAAGAAATAAAGGACTGTATTTACCCGCTTCTAAATAAAGTTAATTTATTTAATAACCTTAAAAACAAGAAATAATAAGATGTGCAATGAGCGTCTTCGGAATAATGTCTTAAGGCGTCCTAAGCATGAACAAACTTTAGGGCGCCCTAACAATTTTGAAATATGACCATATGTTTTCAAAATGAATATGAAAGTAACTACGACATTTATAATTTTTAAAATAAATTTTAAAATAATTTAAATCTTTCTAAACTAATATATCATTTTGCTAAAATATTATTGGAACATCTACCCTGCAGAGTTACTGATCACGTGCTTCGTCTGTTTGTGTATTAATACATTTCTGGCTGATTCAAAATTGAGAAAACTGTATCATTACATGGTAGTGCTGTGTAAAGGACAGCTGTTTCTCATTGCCATTGTTAGTCATATTCCGTCTCTCCAGTGAAGAAATTATTTACGTTTGGCAACAGAGGCAACATTGAAGTCTATCATACGAGAGTTGCATCGTAACTCCACTTACTGGAATTGAGTGATAGTCTTATTTTTCTATTTCATAATATTCAACTGTGAGAAATATTCGTAACAACCGAATGTGTCTAAGAAACACAATTATTGTAAATAACACAGCGTTCTAAACCATCACGATAATCCATATGTGGCGTGCTTAAAATATTCCACACAATTGAGGAGAAAATTAGAGTAGTATTTATTAAGAAAATTATTCTTGTTCGATCATAAAGAATTCAACACTTCAGGTAAGAAATGACTTAGATAAATCTACTAAAATATTTTTTACGAAACTTCTTTACTCCAGCTGCTTTATTTCGACATGTGGAACCAGATCTCCAGATGTAACCATCTAACTTTGTCCATCACGCCACGCCGTGCTCGTATGAACATTTATCTTCACGAAAGCTAACTCTTGACTGCCGGGAAGGCGCTTTAGAAAGTCGATCATAAACAACCTCCTGAAGTTACACATCTGTGCCCTTTTTTATGATTTGTTGACTAGCACTCATTTCTGATTGCATTCACTTACTCTCCTGACTGTCAGCAAGTCTCGGACATTGGTGTTCCTTTCAGCTATCATACCACATGGACGTGGTTTGAGTTGTGAAACTTTCTTGGCATCTAGGTAGAAATGACACAGTTGAAATCTTGGTCTACTTCTTCAAAGATAAATGTGAAACGATGAATCCTATATCATAGTATTATAGATGTTAATGTTCTCACACTTATATTTAGATTCAACAGTCGAAATATTCGAGGATATCGACAAAATAAGGGTATGCTGTAAACAAGAAAACGTTGAGTTCACTTTTTTTACACTTATAAATAAAATTAATTTAGTATATTATCAAATATGTTCATAAACTACTTGATTTTATGCCAGTAAATTATCATCATTACATTAAAAGATTTTTGATATATATCACCAGTATATTTAAAGATTTCACTACCTAAGAAAATATTCTTCAATGATTTTATTGGCTATTGTTTGAGCGATTATTTCATTGAAGTTTCAACATTGAATACATTACGTATACAAATTTAAAACAAATGTTAGTTAATTTAAAAGTTAGATTTTATATTAGTATTTTTAATTTTACAATTATTTTTTCAGGCGGCTAAAAAGCAAACAAATTGAATATTATTATCTAGTTGTATTGTATTACTGTATTAGCGTTGTTACTAATTAAGCATTATAACTTAAATTGTGTGATTCGTACACTGATATCCATGGTAGGTTTGGACCATTTTCTTTTTTCAAAAAATCAGAAACAGATAGCGAAGCACTTCAGCAGTAACGCCAAATGATTAAACCACTGGATGTGTTATTACAATTTCTCAATGTAAATTAACTTTCTATAACTTCATATATTCACGATATTAAGATGCGATTGCATCTGCGCAGATACGATATTACACCGACCGTAGGTAAGAGTAGTTACGTCTTAAATCGTTTTACCTCAGTATTGATGATCTTATTTTACGATCAAAGGTATTTGAGGACTAGAATAAAAGTTTTCACAGCACGATGTTCATTGCATGTCTTTTACAGAATAGCAGATCGTTTGTGTTCGTTCAACGGTACTGGGAGAGGTGGCTCAGGGCATCAACTGATGTCACTGCAGTGTCTTTGACCGGGAGGTCCTGGGATTTGAGTCCCGACGGTGGCAGGATCTTCGACACTAGCTTACAGATCTAGGTGGAATTCACCGCTGCCAGGAGGAGAATCCTAGCGGCTTGATCCTCAGATCGGTAATTTTATGTGCTTTCTCCGATCAACACCTGGCGAATGCCGGATCAGTACCCCATCAAACGGGTCACAGAAGGCGCGCGATCTCTCCTTCCTCTTCCTTGTCCTTTCCTCACCCTTTACTTACAAGGCAATCACTACACTATCACACACATTGGGAGTCCAGTTAGAACTTGCCCGGCTGGGGCGGGGGCACACTGGTGGCAGATTCCTGATTGCAGAAAATCCCCGCAAGCCGACGCAGGATCCCGCCATTCAGTGGGGGAAGGACACCACCAACTCTCGTGCATGCACTACACTTACAGGACTAATCACCTTAGTAGCTGACGCGCCCTTAATCACTAATGAATCAATCGTTCAGCGGTCGTATTGTCACTGCTGAATTTGACGTACTTCAGTATTTGGAGTGTAAACGTGTACCCGGGTTCAGTTTTGTTCTTTCCTATCAATTCACTCCTTCAAAATTGCAGGGCGTTATTTTAAACCTGCAAATGTATACTTAATTTTGTTACATAAACTTCACCCTGGGGTCTCATGGATCTCAAAGCTTTTTATTGTTACAAAAGATTCATGAAAATTGTGTATGACTCAAAAATGCTTTCATTTTTATTTACGAATGCATGGAAACAAAAAATAAACACAAAAATGGAATTTAAAAAGTAAAAGTTATCGTAGTTTTAAGTAGATCATTTCTTCAGATTTTAACAGGATGATTACAAATACACTTCGAAATCACGTCAAACGACAATGCACAGAAACAAAATTGTTGTAAATTCACATTAATCACATCGGATAAAAAATTATAGGAAAAATACTAATTCCATTTTATTACTTGTGAGCAGAACTTTCAGAACTACAGACTGAAGTTCAAGCAGGCATTAGTGCACCCCAGACGAATTAGCTTCTATCCCGACGAAGTTTTGACATCAACTGTCGACGTTATGTATCGGTGATTAGAAATTCCCACTCGGTGTGAATTTGAAATGTTGTTTGTGTCCAATAGACCCCAGTGTGTAGTTCTACGGTTAATTCCGATATTTTGAAGGGGTGCACACGCTCTCCTCTGGAGTCAACCTCGAGTGAGCGGCCGTGCGCAGAGTGGCTGCGAATGTGGGGCACACGAGGCTCCGGGAGTGATGACGAGGGACGGGAGGGGGGTCTAGGTGGAGTGCAGTGCGTAGACGTCCCCTCCTCTTCCGGTGGGGTTTTTGCGCGGGCGCCGGCGGCGGCGGCGAGGGCCCTGCAGACATTGGCCGGTGTCAGTTACCGGAACTCATAAATGCCGCGTGTGAAGTGCTCCGCTCACTGGTTGGCGGGGGGGGAAGATGGACGAGCGGACGGAAACGCCACAGCACCAACGAACGGCTGAACGAAGAAACGAACAAACAAAGCGGACGGACGAACGAACGAACGAACGAACGAACGGACTGACTGGCTGATTGACTAATGGAGACAGACAGATAGGCAGACAGACAAACAACAGACAGACAAACAGACAAGACAGACAGACGACGAACAGACAGACAGACAACAGACGACAACAGACAGACAGACAAACAGACAGACGGACAGAAAGAACGAACGAACGAAAAGAGCAAGCAGAGAAATGTAAAAAACAAACGAAAAGAACGAACAAAAGAAAAGTATAAACAAGCAAAAGAACGAACAAAAACGTACGATCAAGCGAAAAGAACAAACATTCGAAAGAAACTACAAGCTAACAAAAGAACGAACCACGAAAGACAAATACGCATACGATTAGACGAATTTACCAACGAATTGATGATTAATCTAAGGAACATACGAACTAAGGAACGAAACTAAACACATGAACGAATCAACACATTGAAAAAAGAGGGAGACCAAAGGAATACGTAAACAGGAAGTGTGTATGTATGTGTGTGTTCCTGGTACATAAAGTTGTAGGGGAAAAACGCAAATCAAATACGGCATCCGCTAATTGCGTGTTCTGCGCGTCGTGGGCGAGCGATGTGGATTCACGTAAAGTACACGAATCAGTAATATGCGGGGTTGCGTGGGTAGATCGGGTGGAGGAACTTTTGTTGGAGGACGGGCCTGAGGTACGTGATGCTAAGGTGGGCGAGTGGTGGGTGAGGAGAGCGAACGAACGGACGAACGAAAAACACTAAAGAACAAACGAAATAAACCAAGAAAAAACGAAAAGAAGTAAGTAACAAACGAAGAGAACGAACAGGCAAACGAAAGGACGAACAAAATAAAAGTACATACATACAACAAGAACGATTAGATTAAAAAATTAATAGTCTAAAAGAACGAATAGACTAAAAGAACAAACAGACTAAAAGAACAAATATACTAAAAGAACGAATAGACTAAAAGAACCAATTGACTAAAGACCGAATGGACTAAAAGAACGAATAGACTAAAAGAATGGATAAACGAAAGACTTAATAAAGGGAAGAACGAATGTGCACAGGATTAAATGAATTTATCAACGAACTGATGAATAAAGTAACAAACGTTCCATGAAACTCACGAACGAATAAAGGAAGGAACAAATTGGCAAAAAGATGATCAAAGGAATACTTAGAAAGCGTGTATGTATGCGTGTGTGTCGGACCTGGTAGATAAAATTGCGTGCGAAAATACGGTATCCGCTAATTGCGTGTTCTGCGAGACGTGGGCGAGCGAGGTGGATACAAGTAAAGCACCCGGTCAGTTATGTGCGCGGTAGGGCGCGAGCTACGGGTGGAGGAAGTTTTGCTCGACTGAGCGTGGGGTGGGGTGAGGTTAAGGTGGACGAGGAGAGGGCGTGAAGGCGGGCGTGGGATGATGGAAAGTAAGATGGGCGAGTGACGGGGTGAGGACAAGGTAGGGACGGATCCAGCCCATCATTTGGGAGGGATCATAAATTTTGTTAAATAATAAACATTTATTTTATTGTACATTAATTTTGTAGTGTATATGCGATATGACACAGAGTATTTTGTTTAAATAATTACATAATATTAAGATAAATAATTTTTTTATTCAATTTTGCCACAGAAAGGAAGGTAACAAATGAAAACTCTAAGCCTTTTGGGGGGGAGGCATGGTTCCCATGGCTCCTTCCCCCATGGATCAGCCACTAGGAGAGGGCGTGAGGGCGTGCCGTCGTGAGGCGGTGAGGAGGTACTACGTCCGTGTAGTGCTTTTCTTTTCAGCGCACCTCGACGCGGCGCGCCTCCACTATTTCCGCCGGAAAAAGAAGGAACGAACAAACGAAAAGAATGAACAGACATACGAGAAGGACCAACAGACAAACGAACAGAACGATTAAATTAAAAGAACGAATGAACGAAAGAACGAATGAACGAAAGAACGAAAAGTACGAATAAATGAAAGAGCTAACAAAAGAAATGAAGTAATAAAAGAAATCACGATCGAACAAAGAACTAATAAAGGAAGAACAAATGCGCCTACAATTAAATTAATTTACCAACTTACTGATGAATAAACTAACAAACGTACCAAGAAACAAATGAACGATCAACTGAAGAACAAATTGGCAAAAAGAAAGGTGACCAAATAAGTACTTAAAAAGCAAGCGAGGTGGATACAAGTAAATGCGGATTTGGGAGCGAGCCTTGGCTGGGAGAATGTTGGCTGGAGGATGGACATGTGGTGAGCGAGGGTAAGGTGGGCGGGGAGGGGACGTGACGGCGTGCGTCGTAAGGCAGTGAGGAGGAGGTACTACGTTCGTGAAGTGCTTTCTTTTCGCGCACCTCGACGCGGCGCGCCTCCACTATTTCCGTCGCCGCCTGTCTGCTCTGTGTATTTTCCCTGGCGGTGCGCGCGCCCTGTCGGAGTCCGGGAGAAGGATGGCGCCTCCCCCCCCCACACCACTCCCTCCTCCCTCCTTCCTCCTCCTCCCTCCCCTCCCCTCCCCTCCCCTCCTCCTCCCCCCTCCTCCTCCCTCCCCCTCCTCCCCCTCCTCCCTCCCCCTCCTCCTCCTCCACCCACTCCATCTCTCCCTCTCAGCATCCCTTCCGTCCCCTTTCCCTTGTGGCTCTTTTCAGCTCGATTCAAAATTCCTCTAGGAACGTGACGAGTGCTCCGTCTTCATAAGCAGCGCTGTGCCAGTGTCAGAAATTGTAACGAATGTCTTTTAGTTGGAAATTTTGACCTTATGTAGTCGTGGCATTGTGAAAGACCTTCGGGGTGAAATGGGATTAACAGCACTTCTGCAGTGAAACGACTGCAATCTAGGAGAACTAGATGAAGTTAAAAACTAGGAAGCTGTGGATCCGAATCGTTTTCTACTACTCTCCGCCACCTTCTACATTCCTACAATCGTTCCGGAGATGTAACTAACGAGTACACATGTTATTTTTACAACAGGGGAAGTTATTTTTCAGTACAGAGAATTTTCTTTAATGTTTAGTTAACTTTTGAAGTTTCTTTCAACAGAAGTGAGTGGGAGCTTCTAGCAGTTATTTTTCCTAAAGAAATATAGGACCATGGAATATTTACTTTACGTAGCATGTATATTATTTGTTAATTCTGAGTTTTAATTTAATTTTTGAACTTGATCAATTTGAGAACGTCCTGAACTACGTTCCGTTTTTGCTAGGAGATCTACAAATCCTTCATCACAGCTTTTTACCAAATTAAAAATTCGGGTCAGCCAGAAAAATAAATTTCCCTGCATAACGATCTTTCTTTCCTTTAAAAAAAAAGGAAAAAATTCTTATGTCTATACAATTCACGTATCAAACATATAGAAAACGCCCCTTCATGAAACGCTGAAAATTAGTCCTACGTGTGAAACTTCTAATACACCAAGGGCATCTTAATAACGCCAAGAAAATCAGTCTGGCATTAGCCCCGAAGGAAACTCTCTCCAGATCCGTGACAGCCTACAACGATAATCCCATTGGCACACGAGTGGGAATGACAGCAGTGTTCACACGGCCCCTGGAACTCTCGCAGGATATCAGCTTCCCTGTCTCGATTCAATGAAACCGCGGAAGTGGCGTAATTGACAGAGGCAGAACGTGTTATCGACTGCATATCACTGCCGGGTACGTCTAAGATAATACAACACGCAGAGATACATTTCTGTATACACTAGCTCCTGCGCTCAAGTCAAACAGCGGTGCACGAAGCGGTTCCGTCGCCGACGGCGCAGGCGGCAGTGATGGCCTCACATGCGAAGGTGGTTTGTGTATCCGGGGCAGAGCACCGGGCGATGTACTGGGGTTTGACGGAAATTACGGCAAGGAATGTGATCACAAGCATTTGAGTGCAAGATCTTCCAGTTGAAAAATGGTTGTAAGCAATGATGTTGCTGGCAAAGCGTTACGAGCTTTGTATGATAAGTATGCTAGAAAACTGGTAGGAGGTTTTAGGGATCTAAAGTTGTAGATTATTAGAAAAGAAATTTGTAACAACGTTATTACAGGAAGCTGTGGAAGACCATCAGTGGCCTGTGACGCGAAAGAAATAACACCAGAGCACTGCAGACAGTCATCCAATGAGAATGACTAGGTTGTCATGCACGTATATTATAATTGACGAAGGCTAAACTGACGGCTATTAGAAGTGGTAAGATGAAATGAAGAGTCATTGTTACGTCGAAGAAGTGGTTGGACCGTGGACCTAGCGGGGAGGGTCGGTTCAAGGAGAGTCGGTAGGGGCGAGAGGGACGGGAGGTACGGGAGGAGGATGGGTAGGGAGGGGGCGGGCAGGAAGGAGCCGGAAAATGAGGGAATGGCGGGGTGAAGTGAGTGAAGAGTAGGTAAGGCCGGAGAGAAGGGAGGGTTGGGTAGAAAAGGGCGGAAGAGATGAGCAGGAACGAGCGGGTAGGGGAGACGAGAGGGAAGGCGGAATGGATGGAGAGGAGAATAAAGAGCGGAAGGGGAAGAAGAAGGATAGGAAAGAGCGGGGAGATGTGGTTAGGAAGGTGTGAGAGGAGAGGGGAGAGAGCGGGCGGGGATTGGAGGAAAAGGTGAGAGGGGGAGAGGGTAGGTAGGGAAGGGTGGGTAGGAAGGAGTGGGAGGAGAGGCGAGCGAGGTCGGGGATGGGAGGAACTGGGGGAGGGACGGGGAGGGGAACAAAAGATGCCGAGGAGGGGAGCGCGGGGATGGGTGGTAAGGGGATGAAACGGCGGGAGAGGGGGATGGGTAGGGAGGGTCTGGGACGGGCGGGCAGGACGGGGCGTGATTGAAGGGGAGACGGAGGGTGGGGATGGATGGGGAAAGGAGGTAAGCGCGAATGGAGAGGAAGGAGGATGGGAAGGGAGGGACCGGGGAAAGGGCGGAGTGCGACAGAACTGACGAGAGCTGCTCCTCCACAGCGCGCGCTTCCAGTGACAGGGAGATGATGCCGCCGCCGCCACCGCTCGGCGCCGCGACGCCCCGCCGCCAAACGCCGCCAAACGCCGCCGAGCGCCGCCGAGCGCCCCTCGCGGAGCAGCGCGCGTGGGATCGACACGCGGCGGCCTCTGGGGGCGCCCCGCCACGCCCCCTTCGCGGGCGCTGTTGTTCCCCGCTCCGCCACATCCTCGCTCCGGATAACCTCTCCGCGCCAAGCGGCTCTTCGCGCGCTCTCCCAGCTACCCTGCCTGCCCCGTTGCAATCCACATCCCCGACCCTAACACCCTACACCAGTGTTGTCAAGGTCGATGCCTCGAGCGGGAGTCCGTGGCACGAGTGCCACGACGAAATCGCCCCCTCCACGCAGTTCATTACCCGGCCACCAGAGACAACGTCATCCCTATTGTAAAACGGCAGTGTTACTAATAGTTTTCTTTCCCGACGCTAGTTGCGCAGAGAAGCTCGTGGCATGCTACGGTGCCATGGCGCGTGCCACAGCCACCAGTAGAAGACCCTGACACCACCGCCCCTATACCTAACCTCGTTGCCGACCACCTTCTTAACGACTTTTCCTGCCCGTCTCCGATCCCTTTCTGGAACACCCAGAACTCATTCCTTTGCGTGTCCCCGTCCCACCTCCCCCGTTTTCGATCTCTTCCCTTACTCAATCCCCGACCCCATTCCCGACCCCATTCCCGACCCCGTTCCCGACTCCGACCCCGTTCCGACCTCCGACCCCGTTCCCGACTCCGACCCCGTTCCCGACTCCGACCCCGTTCCCGACTCCGACCCCGTTCCCGACTCCGACCCCGTTCCCGACTCCGACCCCGTTCCCGACTCCGACCCCGTTCCCGACTCCGACCCCGTTCCCGACTCCGACCCCCGTTTCCCGACTCCGACCCCGTTCCCGACTCCGACCCCGTTCCCGACTCCGACCCCGTTCCCGACTCCGACCCCGTCCCGACTCCGACCCCGTTCCCGACTCCGACCCCGTTCCCGACTCCGACCCCGTTTCCCGACTCCGACCCCGTTCCCGACTCCGACCCCGTTCCCGACTCCGACCCCGTTCCCGACTCCGACCCCCGTTCCCGACTCCGACCCCGTTCCCGACTCCGACCCCGTTCCCGACTCCGACCCCGTTCCCGACTCCGACCCCGTTCCCGACTCCGACCCCGTTCCCGACTCCGACCCCGTTCCCGACTCCGACCCCGTTCCCGACTCCGACCCCGTTCCCGACTCCGACCCCGTTCCCGACTCCGACCCCGTTCCCGACTCCGACCCCGTTCCCGACTCCGACCCCGTTCCCGACTCCGACCCCGTTCCCGACTCCGACCCCGTTCCCGACTCCGACCCCGTTCCCGACTCCGACCCCGTTCCCGACCCCGTTCACGACCCCGTTCACGACCCCGTTCACGACCCCGTGCACGACCCCGTTCACGACACCGTGCAATACCCCGTGCACGACCCCGTGCACGATTGAGTTCCCCGTCCTGCTACCGATTTCTCAAACGTCTCTGGTATTTCGCTTTCCTCATTCTCGGCCGCCACCACCCTATCAGCTTCCCTGCTGACACCATCCATCCCCAAACTCTTCTCTCTTTGCTTCCCTTCGCCAAACGACAAGATTTCGACCAGTCATCTTCCCCTATAGCATCCTCTACATAATCTTCCCAGCTTTTTTCCCGTCCCCTCCCCACCCTCGCACCATCTCAGTCCTACCTCACATTCGTCAACCGTCTCTCACCCTCAAACCTTGCCTCACCTTCCCCCCATCACATCCCTTCCGCCTCACCCATCTCCTCAGCTGCTCTTAGCGACTACCGGTGAGAGAGCGTCGCTGCCTATACCGCTGTAGAGTCTGTTGAAACAAAGTGTAGCGCAACCGCCGCCATTAAATATCCTCTCACCCAAAAGCCCCGCCAGGCAGCATTCAGGAGCTGAAGAAAAAATTTAACAACTGGTGACGTAATGGAGATTATCAAGAATATTAATATTGGTTTGGGTAGATTAATGGTTTTCAACACATAGAAAACTTCACAGTTCCAATTCTCCTGACAACTGGATTTAAAAAGACGGGATCGGTGGATCAATGGAACGCGCTACTCTCTGTATCTGGGGACTCTATACCGCTGTTTCCTCGTGCGAGCCGAATCCCACCAACGCTTGGCTGCCTTCTGTTACGTGTACGCGTTCCGAGACAGCTCCACAACCCAATAGTTTCTAATCAGGGACACAGGGAAAGCATTTTGTAAACAAGAGATTTTTTTTAAATCAAGCTGTTCTCACAGTGAGAAAACAAAAAACGTTATCGCAATTTGTCATCATTTTTCTAAAATAAAAATGTGATTTATGGTAGTACGTCAATATGTCACATGTGTGAGAATAAACCTTTTAAACAACACAATCCATTATATTTCTAGAATATCTTAACATAATAATTCTTAATTACAAGTCATTGAACTCTGGAAATCTTAGAACGTTTTTCCTATCATTGAAGAAACATTAAACGATATCTACCAAGAACTTATACTTCGATGGTGTTTCTAAAAAATGGCACCGTCTAATAAAACGGATTATTGAAGAAACCGCATTTCCCTTCATTTACGCGATGTAATATTTGTCTTTTTTTAATTAATTTGTTCCCTACATTACCCCAAACAAAGTTGGCGCTATTACCAAGTATTGTGGTATCTCACAAAAGAGTGCTGTGCAACCTGAAAGGTGAGTATGCTGAACATTTCAGATAATTCAACGTCTATGTACCCTAAAATCACCTTTAAAAAGTGTTCCAAGAACAAGAGCATGAGGTATAAAATTTTGTTACAGAAATGAAACAGCCTTTCAGTGTGTAAATCCCTTCATTTATTATATTTTCAAGTAATTAACCATTAGAGGAATGCAAACAATAACAAAGCATTACAATAGTACGTGTAATTGCTTTGAAAGATGTAAAGTATATGTTGGACTCTTGCCTTTGGAGACAATTACCTTGATCATAAATTTTACTTCCATTGATCAGTAAAAAGCGAATGATGTATAATTATTTATTCCAATAAAGCTTTCTGATATTTAAAAACTATAAACAGCGGCGATAGTTGTTTACACAATTTACGCAGTTAAGGTTTGTTATACACAATGCCCAGTGATTTGTATGTAAACTAACTACGCAATTGTGCAAACAATTCGGCGTTTGATCTTTTACGCAGTTTTACTCGCGCTGCCGACACTGCCACGTCAGATACCCTGTCTTAAGTGGCTGCCTCGTCTGCCCCAGTCAGGGGTGGTTAAGAGACCATGAAGAAAACTCTGTCTCTGTCTCTGTCACTGTCTCTGTCTCTGCCTCTCTCACTCTCTCTGTCCCTTTCTGCCTGCCTGTCTGTCTCTCTTTCTTTCTTCTTCTTTTCAAAGAATAGATTTATTTGTTTGCGATGAATCAAGAATCATTTCTTAATGAGATAAATATTATTTAGAATATTTAGAATATTTATATATATTATATATTTTATATTTATATATATTATTTAGAATATTATTTAGAATATTTATCTTTCTTTCAAAAGAGTTATGGCGAAAGATCTGCATCATTCCTATTAAGCCAAACTACTTTAAAATACAGGAATTATTTAAATTTCAATACATCTATCATCCAATTTAGACAGATTAACACAAGTACTCCGTTACAGACTACAAAAACGTTTGGATAGGAGAGCATGTACTTCAACAACGTTTCATATAGTTGAAAATATCATAAAGAATTTTGTATTAACGTAAAATGTATTTTAACGTTTAAATATACAATTTAATTCCGGTGGAGTCAGTGGAGTCCGAATGGGTAAATATTTCCTAAGATAGTAATGATTGGTAAACTGTGATACACAGGATTCAGCATGACGCAAGGTTTATTTTCATGGCCTCTTCAATATGATTTGAAACAAGTTATAGTCCTCCTACCCCGATTTGTGTACCATAATTTTCTAATACTACAAGAACTAAATTCCCATTACATTTTTTTAAAAACTGTTCTCATAATTCGATATTAAATCAATTATCCCAAGACATATAATCACAATCGGTTCAACAATAATCAGAAAATCAGCTTTGAAGGATTTTAGCATCAAGAAAATTGAAATGAGGAGTATCAAAGAATATCTTAGTGCCAGCAAGAGTGACATTTTATCCTCGTAGTTGCAACTTCTAGTAGTTATTAGAAGTTCCAGAATTCATACTATTGTAACTGGCTGTCACACCTCCCTTCCGTCTGCTGTTTCCGGAGGCTCAAGAACGCGCGTTACGGCGCCGAATGTGGCGCGAGGTGCTACATTACCGACCCCCGCCCCGCGCTTAAATACCGCCTTCCCGGGGGAATCCGGGCCGACGCGCTCGAGGGCGTCCTCGACAGGCGCGGGCGGGGGTGAGGATGGGGACGATGGGAGGGAGGGCGGGACGGGGAGGCGGCGGCGGCGGCCTGTTTGTGTACCGATGTCGCGTAACTCAGGCGCGTCATCGCTCCCACATGGTGCTGCTCCGCCGTCATGCAGTCCTCCTAAATATGCCCAGTCTGTTTGCTGACGCCCGTATATCCTTCCGCCGGTCGCCGCCGCCGCCGCCATCGCCGCCGCCGCCTTCCCCGGCGCCGCCGCCGCCGCCGCCGCTGCCGCCGAGGGCCGGCCGACGGTTGCTAATTGTGCTGTCGAGCTCCCGCAGCCACCACCGCCGCCCCGCCCCCGCCGCCGGAAATAGTCCCATCTCGAGTCCTTTCGTACGCGGCGTGCCGCAGGGTCCTACTCCCGGCCGCGAGCGTCCAGCGGCGGCGAAATGATGAAGGATGAAACTGCGTGGCGCGGGAGGGAGTGGGGATGGGGGTGGGGGAGAATCCGCCTCGTGGAGCACGAAGTCGGCGCGCATGCGTGGGTGCGTGCGTCGGCACGAGGTGGCGCGCGCAGGGGGTGGAAACATGCGGGCGGGAGCGGGGGTTGAAAGTTCATTTGGTCAAGTGACGGCCGGCAGCTGCGGGTGGAACGCAGGTCAAGTTTCCGCATTATGCTCTCCTATTGTCTGTTTGACAGATTTGGGCACAAAAGTTTGGATGGGAAAACTTCGTATAACAATGTCAACCATAAACCGTATAATCTTCAATAATTCGAGTGCATAGGAGAAAAGAAAAGATTTAAATTATTGAATATTTATTCATATCAAGAATTGATTTACAGAGAGAAATAAAAAAGGGGTAGAAACTTGTAAAAGAAATTAATTTTTTTATTCTCTTGCAAAATACTTCGTTCTAAAAACTGCCAAGTGTTTAGAGGAGAAGAAATATGTGGGAAATTGACACCATATAGCCAGCTCACTGTAAATTAGAGTCTTCAAAGTAAAAGAAGAAATTCTGAATAGTTTTCGAACAAAATTTTAAATTTTTACTGAACATACGATCATACAATAGTTTCTTTCTCTTACTTATTGTAACTGCCACTAAAAGACCTAATGTAAATAAATTCATTGATTAGAACGATTGTAAAACAAAAGTTATTCGACGTTAGTTCAACAAAATTGGTCTTGTAAATGGTACTGTAACACGGGGGTGTCAAGTGGAAGTAAAAACAAATTGAAGAAATTGTAGAAATCAAGGAGTTCGACTAGTTGAGTTTCGACTTATCATTTTGAGTTCTAGTTGGTTTCGTTGTAATCTAGGAAACTATATTTGAAGTGTAATCTCCTTTGCACATCTGAAAGAGTACCTTGGATCTGAACAATTGGGAATGGTAGGAATACTGTATGAACAATACTATTAGATCGTCAAATTACATTGCGACCGACCAATAGAAGATCAACTTCTGGTCAATGTTTTTTTATAAATAGTAAATCTAACATAAATTCGAATAAATTGTTTCAATGGAATAAAGATACTAATACATGCAAAAATCTCAAATTCTTGTCCACTGCATGTCATTAATTGAAATAAATCATTAATGAGTATTTTTTCATATGATCTTGGAAATAATTATATTCTAGAAATAAAATGTCGTGAGAGATAAAGTAGTTGAGAATTTCCAGCGTTTTTACGAGATACGCAGATGGAAAATTTACTCACAGTCAGGTTGAGGCGTAGAATGGTGCAGTAATATTAGAGGTATTTGTTCACATGGCCCTATTCACATGTTTACTCTTTGTCTTCGTCGTGGTGATTCTACAGCCACGTGCGAGTCTTGTCATCTCTATTCACTTGTTTACTAGGCAATCAAAGCGCCTTGGCGAAGACATGGCCCACCGCCAGGAAATCTAAGCTATCGATCGGTATTCCAGTTAAAGCCTGAAGGCAAAATTGTAGTTCTGTGATATCAACCGAGAATTCAAATTGATCCATTTTAAAAATGTGAACAAATTTTTCAACCTCTGATGCTTGGAAATAAAAAACGATTCCCACCTCTTATCTTGAAAAAATCCCATACTTAATTATTCCGACTCAGTACCTGAAAATTCCTTGTTGGATAGCTTCTCTCTAACATAAATCGCAATTAATTGTTCTTTTAAAATTACTCATTAGTAATCGTTATCAATTTTGTATTTTAAAATAAAAATAAAAATGTTTACTTAAGGGTCTGCGGAGTATCTTAAAACAAAATTCTACGTTTCTTTTATCCTAGTATATTAGAAATGAAATACTAAAACATTAGATGAATTTTAGAGCTAGTGCTGACTGCAAAAATGTTGTTATTATAATTTTTATGAGCTTCATTATTTTTTAATACGTATGTGTAGACTAAGGAATTTTCTAATTGTTTAATTGTTGATTCGCAGTCGAGACGTTTTAGACGAAAAAAGGGTTTACTATGGAAATAAAATTAGTTATCACTTATCACCCTGCTCTCACGAAGACAGTGGCGTGGCTCACATCTGATTCTTATGTGCCAGAAATATACCATACAATCAATCTGAACTGCATCACTACATCTAATAGTGAACTAAAATAGTAAGTAATCTTCTTCTTCTGGTTATGCTTCATTTGGTCACGGACTCGGTTCGACTCCAAAGAGTCATAACCTTGACGTTGAATGATCTGTCGTTCTTCAGCGCTACAAAGGGAAAGTTGTATCAGATTGAGAAGTCCAGTTTAAAAGGAGCAACCAACATATGGTCACAACCAACGCGCAGAAAACGGAGGTTCAAAAGCAACACTAAACGTTGGCTCGAGACGAAGACTCGGTTTCGCTTAACTCGCATCGGAACCCAATTAGACACGCGGAAAGAAGGATCCGATGCTTGTAAAGAGATTCCGCGCCTGCCAGCTGCACCCACAATGCATCATGAGCAGCTGAGGACGCTGCTGGGAGTAGGAGTCAATAATCATAACAATGAGAGAGGCAACAGGGGACCACAGTGGTCGATAACACTTAACCAAAGGGACATCTAAAATGCTCAATGAACCAAATGAAGGGCTGGGAGCAATAACCTGGTAACTCATTTGAGGATCGTTCTGCGCCAATTAGCGATGCTACAGTCAATAATAAACAAAGCAAAAATTTAATTTCGTTTAAAACTTTGTTTTAAGAACCACTTGCGTTACTCGCTCGAGAAACATTTCCCAAGACGAAAACTTTCGATGCTCGACAGATTTCTAAGGCACTATTCATAACTATTCTTTTGATTTGTAAATTGTAGGTTACCATGTCATTGCCTCCAACCCTTCAAAATACTATCGTCGACGCAAAAGAAAAAAGACGTCTCAAAATTCGCCATTTTTCAACACTTAACAGAACATTCTTCTTCTTTGGTCCTGTTCTCCCACAGATGGAAGATAGGTGACCCAATGGGGTTTTCTGAACAGCACATTAGTGTCCCCGGAACATGTCTTTTGAATTTGTTTGCGCACGGAATGAACATTTTATTTCTGTTCAATGTATTCTAACATCATTAGGTTTTACTTTCAACATTACCTTGTCAAAACTCGCCAATACATATTTTTTTAGTTTTCTTGAGAAGCAAAGAATTAGAAAAAAGTGACGCATGAGCACAGATGATACACACGATCTTCTTAATTGTGTAATATTGGTTAGTGTATTTTTCTGTATTCAATGTATTCATATTCTAATGCATATGCTTATAATCCTTGCCTCTTCTAACGAGAGTATCTTCTGTGTCAATCAATTTCATTTATCACCCTGCCCTTATAGAGCAATTATCTACAAATCTGCAAATAACTCACCTTTTTTTCGTTCCATTTTAATTTTAAATTTAACTCAAAACCACAAAGCACATATCCAAACCAATATAAAATGAAATTAAGATTTATAAACAAGTAAGGTCACGAAATCACGAAAACGCACCTGAACCGTCTGTTTACGGGCTATTCTGACTCCAGGCGCAAATAATGTTTTGCAAACAACTCACTATGAACTTCTTCTTTTAGATATGCTATTTATGTCCATTTTTACATGTTATAAACTTTTCAGTTTTTTTATGTTAGTCTTGATTTGAAGTAATATGATTTTTAAGTGCGAATGGGGTGAGAAATGCCCCTCAAACAGATTCCACTTTGCACGTCTAAATTATAATAACAATTCTAAAAAATGTCCATTTCTTTTTATATATTATGTTGTTGATTCTCAAGAAAATCAGGCGTATTTGTCAGTTAAGAGTTTACTAATTTTGTATCAGACATTCTCATGTTGGTATGGAAGACACCTGTGAGGATACGCTAGAATGTTTTTCTAGGAAAGTTTATTCATTGCTTTTTTAGAACGATATAGCTAAATCATGCAAATAAATAGCATCATCTTGCTCAATTAATAATTCCAAATATCAGTCCGTGCATGAAATACAGGTAAACTGTTCAGTAAAACGTGTGGGGTCAAATCTGACCCAAAACAGTAATAATAATAATAATAATAATAATAATAATAATAATAATAATAATAATAGTGACTTTATTTATGTGGCGAGACTCGGGCCTTCAGGCCCGCTCTTCCGCCTAACCACGTAATACATACATATATAGATAAAAATTGAAACAGTACATTTAGTAAATTAAATAAAATACAACTTAGATATGTCTTGCCCCTGGGCTCACAAAGTGAAAGTAAAAAAAACACAACGTCCCAGCATTTACCTTAAACGGCCGGGGAAAAAGTCCACGTAAGCAATGGAGAAACCGAGTCGAAGGGTTAAGAGAGCGGTGGGACCGCGGAGAATATCACGCTCGCGCACTGCGGGCCAGCGACCTGCAACGACCGAGAGCAGTGCTGGGGGGCGAGGAGGGAGGGGAGGGGGCGGCGGAGAAAAGAGGCGCCGCCATTGTGGCGCGGCCGCGCGGGGCGGGCGGGCAATCAGGGCGGCGAATGCGCTGTCATTGCGCGGACATCTCACCGCCGGTGATTAATGTGCCGGTAGCGTCCGAGCGAAGGCGAAGGCAAAGGCGCAGGCGCAGGCAGGAGGAGAAGGTGGACGAGGCGGCCGAACATACGCGGGGACGGTGCATGTGTTGAAGTACTTGCAGACGGTGGCTAGTGCAGCTGGATTTGAGGAAAGAAATGAATGCGAGGCGTTTACTGTAAGATGCATGATTGACCGATTCGTAATTCCGTGCGCGTCAACTACAGATCTCATTAGTCCCGTAAGTGTAGATCGTCTTTTTCCCCTCAGGAGGTGGAGGTGATCTTTTTCTCAGCCGGATGGCGAGATCCGGCGCCGATTTACCGTCGACTAGCGGGGTTTCCCCTCAACCAGGTATCTCCCACCAGCTGGGCACCGCCCCAGCCGGGACAAGCTCTAAGCTCCCGACTGGTATCCCGGCTTATGTGGTAGTGTAAGTGTGTGTGTAAGGGGTGAGGATAGGACAAGGAAGGGGAAAGAAAGATCGCGCGCGGTCCATGGCCCGTTTGATAGGGTACTGCTTCAGCATTCGCCTGGTGTTGATCGCAGAAACCACGGAAAACTACAGATCAGAGCAGTCGGCCGCTAGAATTCTCCTCCAGACAGCGACTGAATTCGACCTAGCTGACAAGCTAGTGTCGAAAATCCTGCCGTCGTCGAGACTCGAACCTAGTCCTTCCGGTCAGAGGGATTGCAGTGACATCAGTTGATGCACTGCGTCATCTCTCCCAGTAAGTGTAAGGTACGATGGGGTGAGATGAAGAGAGATGAACGGGAAAGTTATGAGACGGTAATGTGTCGTTGTGAGGTGTCGCGGCTTGACGGAACGTGTCATGATGTGACGTAACGACCAGCGTAACCTGAGGTGATGTGACGAGATGAGGCGATGTGAGATGAGATAATGGTGAAGTTTAAAATGAGAAAGTCTGTCGTGGAGGTAAGGTACTGCCATTTGAGGAAGTGAAGTTGCGTTAAGGGAGTAGGAGGCGAGAGGAGCCGACGAGGAATCGTGGTGAGGTGGGGATAATGCAGAGACAAGGTGAAAGGCAGTAAAGTGAAGAAGTGACGTGGGGTGATGTAAGTTATGGTGGAGGTGGCACTGAAAATGGATTTGGAGGGAAGAATAGTAACGATCATAATCAGTCCAGCTAGTGGACACGAGTAAATGTAGAAAGCTGCAGGTGGGGATGGAGACAAGAGAGACACATTGTGAGGTGAGAAGAGGTGGAAGGCAGTTAAGTGAGGAAATGAAGTGGGGTGATGTAAGGCGAGTCGGAGATGGCAGGGAGATGGCACTAGAAAAGGATCTGGAGGGGAAGAACAGTAACCAACAGTCCAACTAGTGGACACGACTAAATGTAAGTAGAGCTGCAGTTGGGATGGAGACAAGGCAGACCCATTGTGAGGTGAGATGAGGTGTAAGGCAGTAATGAGGTAGTAAGGAGAGGTGATGCAAAGTGTGGCGGATGTGGCACTGGAAATGGATTTGGAGGGAAGAATAGTACCGAACGTAAACAGTCCAGCCAGTGGACACGATGAAGTGTACGTAGAACTGCAGGTGGGGATGGAGGCAAAGACAGACACATTGTTAGCGTGGAGAGGCCGCGGCGGGAGACGGGGCGGGGACGCGGAAATAACAGGGCTGCCTCCGTGCGTCCCGCCTCCGCCTCGCGCCCACGCGCCGCTAATTCCACGTCAACACGTAGCAGCTGCACGTGCGGCGCGGCGCGGCGGGGGGCGCCCGCGGGGAGGGGGCCGACCCAACGCACGCAGGTGGCGGCGCAAGCGGGACACGGAATTCGGCGCACCATTCAACAAATTGTAACTACGAAGTTTGAAGGAATCAGCACGGATTCTTGAGGTGGGATAGGTGGGTCAGGGGTGAGGTGAATTGAGCGGAGTTGACATGAGGGAAGTGAGGTAATGTAAGGACCGGTGACGACAGGGAGATAAGGTGCTTTGAGGCAAGGTAAGTAAGGTAAAATGCTTTGTTTTTAAGGTTAATACCCTGAGGTAAGGTAAGTTTTCTCTGAGGTAAGGTGCTCTGAGGTAAGGTAAGGTGCTCTGAGGTAAGGTAGATGCTCTGAGGTAAGGTAAGGTGCTCTGAGGTAAGGTTAAGATGCTTGAGGTAAGGTACGTAAGGTGAGGTGAGGTAGGTGAGGAGGAGGTAAGGTAGGGTAAATAGATGTGAGGCGAGGTAAGGTAAGTATGGTCAGAGCCGTTGTTAAACGCACGGGCCCGAAGGGCCCCAAGTCCAGGGTCCCTGGTAGTTCTTAAAAAATATTTAACACTAACTTTTTCAAAAAATAAAATAAAGTATAAAAAAATTATGTATGATTAAAATATAAGCGAAAAATTGGCATAACTGAGTGATGTGTTGTCCATCATTTATATTATGGAATGTTGCTGGTTGATGCGTTTTAATTTCATATTATACAATTCAATAAAAAATTAAAACTATTTTAATTTGTAGTATTTTCAATGTAAATATAAGTCTGTTATTCTTATTATCCATTTATGTTCTAATTTATTCTTTGAATAATGTTAAATTAAAACATTAAGAAATACTTTGAAGATATTTTTAAAAGGTACAAAATACAATGTGAAATAATAGAATTTTCTTAATTTTCAGCATGGGGGGGTGAAAGGAAAATAGGGGGCCCCCAAATTAACGTAGGCGCAAGGGCCCTAATGCTCTTAAAACGGCCCTGAGTATGGTAAGAAAATGAAAGGTGTGGCAAGTTAAGGTAAAAGTTGAGATGTGTACGCGTAAGATGAGCTCCCCTAAAGTAAGTTGATGTGAGATATGGTGCCGTGAGGTGAAATAATTGAGTCTAGTGATTTCGTATGAAGGAGCAGCGAATAGAAACAAGACATTTAGAAATCGACGTGAATACAACTTTGGATGAAGAGGAAAGCGAGAACGAGATGTTCCGGAAAACGTAACCACAGCTGTCTGTAGAGTAGCGGTGAGGGTGAGTGATGTAGGCGGCCGTGGCGGTGGCGACAGTGATGTGGCGGCTGCTTGTGCTCGCCCGTAAGTCCTCGAGGCGCCACGAGTAATCGAGCGATAATGAGCAACGCGTGGACTCGCAGGGTTGTCCACGCCGCGACGCCCGGCCTCGATATTTCATTGCGCAATCGCCCTGTGTGTTCATATCACCGGAGAAGCGTTTCTGGGACGGAGCTTTAAATACTAGAATTACTCAGCATTCGAAGAACCTTCTTATATAATTAACGGAGCTTTAAGGGGAGGTGTTAAGCCATATGGACGAAACATTTTTTATTTTTGGTTTTAGTATATTTTTTATTCTTTGTACTTTTAGTAATGATGTAAAAACTTTTTTTTGCACTAGGCCTTTTAAACGGTTTAAAAATGACATTTAACCATTTCACTCCCGGTGTTGCAACATGTCACTTTTTAATGTTGTCAGTGCTTTCTAGTGAAGCGAACTTGAGTTATGAAGACATTGAATTATGGAGACATCATAAATGAAATATATAAGCTAGTTTCGGCGTTCCTGAATGTTAAATGTTGATTTAGCCGAGACCGCTAGAGGAGTGTACACTCTTGGTCAGAGTAGAAGCACTATACATCCAAAAAGCAGTGATTTCTTTCCATAATGTTGTACTATTATCCTAATATCCACCGAGTCTATGTCTACCTTTTTCATGCAAAAATAGCATTGTAATAAAATATATATTGGCGAAAAAATGCAACAAAAAAGTGCATTCAATTAACATTATTCTAAAATGTTACATTTATAGTATCTGCCATCAAACTCAGTAAATGTACTGAGATGTGTCTCAGCATGCCGTATTTGGTTTATGTCCAATTAATAGTTTCTGAAGAAAATGTTTCACAAACTCTGAAAATTATAACATTGTGGGCATAAACCTTAGACACATCCCCTTAAAACCGAAATACCTTTACTAGAATTACCCAGGATTCGATGAACCTTTCCATAAAAGTAACTAAGTAGTGTATGTTACATAGAGGTTGATTCAAAAGTGCGTGGGGCCCATGAGATACGATTCACGTTTCGATCGATGCCATTTCTATGAAGTGAGGAAAACGCCACAGATTTTAAATTATCAAAGAAATATATTGTCAGTACGAATAATCAAACGGTTATGAACCACTGCCTTACAATAAGATGATTTGTCCCCTTTGCTGAAATTTTGTTGTTGCGCGAGAAATACTAATGCTAAGGTAGAGCTTGCAACACTTTAGACGCCAAATCCACGTTAATAGAGAGAAGATTATGAAACGGTAAATGCAGCGAAGACACAACGCTAACTCCAACAATCTTCCGTGTGCACTTTTCTGTTGTCTATTTTTTTATCAGGCAAACGCTACACACTACCTTTTAAGACATGTATTGAATCACCCAAACGGCATACAAAAGCACTCACTCTATTTAAACATGCGAAGCAACCCGTCGCTGAAACCCATTTCACAGTGGAAACACTGAAAAGAAAGCGGTATCTTAACATTCTCGACACGCGTATAGATACAAGTTCGGTAGCACTCAGTGTACAAAACGTTCCAGAGGACGAGAGAAAAAAATACGTCCATCTTTTTCGGAACTGTCGCCTTTCCATTACCAAGATACACATACAAACGATACAGAACAACAAGCCGAGCTTTGAAAGAAACGTAAGGCAGCAAATGAAAGGCAAATGGTTCTCTGAGCGACGCTGATTCCTCGTCGACCTTAGACGTTTTTACCTCGATTTCCTGCGAGTGGTGCCGCTCGCCCTTCAAAATATTTACGTGAACTGTAGCGGTGGTGTGGTGGTACACGGGGCAACGGCCTCGTGATAGCGACATATTTCCGTCGCTAACGACTAATATTTCTCCTGGAAGTCATCGTGTACTTGGTGCGTTCACTTTGACTGCAGAACATGTGGGTGTAAGGTGGCGCATCATGTTGGATAGAGGTGAATGGTCTTGCGAAGTCAAATGCAAGATATGGTTTTCTTAATGTAACGGGAATTTTTAGCACATTTGGAACCTCTTGACAGGAAAAACTGTAAACCATGTGATTTTCGACGTTGCGATCTCATAACGCTAGTGTTCAAAATTATGTTTATCGCGCTGGCGGTATACATATGTCGCCAAAACAAAGTAAAGTTCTTCAGCGAAGAAAAGTGACGTCATAGATCACAGATCCATCTAAACTGTGGTCACGAGTGATTTACACATATTCCTTTACCTATGTGTTAGAATTTATTGCTGCTTGTTATGACAAATATGCATTTGGCAATTTAAAAGCGTCCATCATTTAATAATATAATATTTTATTAATGCATTTGAGCATTTAATACCTTTTAAATTTAATACCTTAACCATTTAATAATACCTTTTTAATTTTAATCGTACATCAACCATTTAATGCATTTGACAAATAACAGGAGGAAAGGCATACTATACTATTCAAGAAACATCAATTTAACTTAAAATATTGGATCCGTATGATTGCGACCATTCCATCCACATCCATATTTTCATTAGCGCAAAATCTTTTGCTAGAGTCAGATATATTTAATACGTTGTCGATAATTATTACCAAAAAAGTTTTTCATTTAAGTTGTCATTCTATGAATATCGCTGCAAGCTGACGTTGCTGAATTTTTCTAATGTCTGGACAGTTAGCAAAATACTTCAATAGAGTATTTTTTAACATTATAAAAGTAGAGAATTTTTCGGATATAAGGTATTTTTGACAGGCAAATGTATGATGTAAGGCATTTACGACAAGTATTAAGAATTGTTTTAAGGAGCAAACATGTCGGGATCTTTATTTCGTTCAACCTGTAATGCAGATTTTACCTTCAAAATGACCTTGTTAATTCATGAGCTTGTTTTCCTGGACTTTCCAAACCTTCTTTTGAGAAGACAAATTGTTTAATAAAGTTGAATAAGGTTGGAGATTTAAAATCTTGACCAACATGCATGACACTATACATTAATTCTTTTCAAATTAATGTCATTTACACCTACTTTGAATCAGTAATTCTTAGTTGACAAAGTTTACTTGTGCGTGTGCTCAAGTGTAGCTCGGTAGGATAGAAACTTTCTCTTTCAAATTATTTTAGAGGATATTTTGTGTAACGTAATGCAGCGCTATATAAGACGAAAACTAAATTACAATTAGTTATCAATTAATCAGCTAACAATTAGTTATCTGAAATTTACATGAGTACTGATTAGATTATGTCCACTGATTCTTACCACAAAATAAAGTTACAAAATAATTATTTTATGTTATACAAAGTACAAACAAGAAGAAACCGATGATAATTTGATTAAGAACAATTATAACATAAATATAGCAAAAAATAATAGAGAATAATAATGAAAGATATTTTAGTATTACCTAAAAATTGAATTTTCGTAGAATTTTCTAAATATTTTTTCACGCAAATTCTATTAGAAAACATGGCGAAATTAGGGGATAATTTTTCACAATTTTATAACAAAAAATGGGGGTGCACCAAGAGGATTTCTAAGAATATACTTACGATTAAGTTACTGTTATTGTAGTTCGTACTACAGTATCACAATTGGAAACAAAACTCGATTTTGTTATTGAATGAGATCCCCACAAATTGAAATGTACACATCAATTTTGAAAATCCAAATGTACCAGATTTGTCCATTTTCGATTCGTAAACCGGGATGTGATGACATCAACGGCAAAACATTGATTTTGTAGCTGGATGTGTTTTTTCTACAAGACGAAAGTTATGAACATTAAATTAGGAAATAAAAGTCGACTTAATGAGACTACAAAAAGTAGACTTGTACAAATTGAGCACCCGGTTCCAAAATTCCGCGTCCCACCCGTGATGTCTGGCAACGCCGAACCAGCCTCGGGTCGGAGCTGACTGATTTATAGCTACGGCTCGATATCGTTCGTTATCCTACTTACGTCTCCGGCGAGGCAGTCTTACTCCGGCAAGAGATCTTTGTCGCTGGTCCAGGTGTGTACCGATTTCCTTATACAGCCGCGGATTGTGACATGACAGCTTAACATATGGAAATATTTATCGCCAGAGACCGCGCGTAGAAATCGGCGTCGCCGGCGGCGAGGAGCACAATGAAAAATAGCGCGTGAATCACGATCCGGGGGGACGGGAGAGGGGGGGGGCTGTGTGCCCCCTTTGTTTTCGCGGACGGCAGACGGATGGTCGGGGCCGACACGTCGTGTCCGAACGTGTACGCACGCGTGAGTCGCGGCGTACGGACGGGTGTCCACGTCGACAAGCTTTCTTTGCGTGCCGTCCATTACGGGACAAGTTGGCTGAAGGGCGCTGACACTCCGAGCTTGTGTTCTGGATGCTCGGAATTGGGTTGTGATGGACAAGGTTTTTTATGGAAGGTTTGGCCGTTTATGATTTTTTTTTGAAGCTTCGGGGTTTAAGAGTCGATCTTGGCAGGACGAGGATGACAATGGGAATTTCCTAGGCCAGTTCTTAACTTGCAGATTAACGTATTTAATTGTTGCATCGTATTTCTTAAAAACTGTATAAATAATTTTAGATACAATGCTTTATATAATTTCTTGACAATAAATATACTCAGTATAACCAGAGTCGATATAAAATAGGCGAGAAGTTGCTATCATCTCCCTTTTAATGGTTTATTTTATTATTTGTACACTTCATTTGTAGAAATGACCAACACCACAACGTTTATAGGTATCAGAAAATACAATAGAATTATTTTCCATAGTGTCTCTTTCTTTCTAAATTCCACTCATGTCGGTCTTTTCTTCTACTCCAACTCAGATCCTGATACACTTCCATTTTTCACTGTCCATGCCATTTATGTGTGTTTACTACATCCTCAAATTAATCCGTCCTTCAACAATTCTCTACTTTGAGAAAATTTTGGCAACTTTCTTACACATCACATACATATTGTTACAAATACAGTATTCTTAATGAACACGCGTTAATCAACAGCAGTCTTTACTTTCTTAGTGTTTCTTAAACTTTTTTTTTGTTTTCTTATATTTTTCTGTGTACTGCCCTGAAGCTACCGCAAATCGAACGTGCTCTGAGGTTTCAAAGTCCCGTCAGGGCTGCCAACGGCCCGGCCGGGCTAGGCCCTGCGTGTCGCCCGCGGGCACCGTGGTGCTGCAGCCGCCGCCACTGCCGCCTCACGCATAAATACCTCCCCGCCGACTCGCAGGTTAGCAATATTTAACTTGGAGTCGTGTTGCGTATATCACGGCCGTGATACATAGCTAAGGAGGCAAACAATAATAATTGGCTTTAACTTAATTTAGTGTGGGCCTGATCCGACATTAATTATTGTTACGAGCTCATTATACCGCTGTCGGGAGCCAAGGCCGGCGCGGGGCGGGGCGGGGCGTGGCGGGGCGGGGGGCGGGGGAGGCGTGGCGGTGGGGGCGGTAGGCAGAACTGATGGCGGAGGCGGGAGCGGTGGCGACGACAGAGGAGGCGCGAGAGGACAGGAAATCGGAGGCCTAGCTGCCCAAGCGGTAGAAAAGTGGTGGTGGAAAAGGGAGTGAATGGCAATAATTGGGGATCAAGAAAAAGTACGATGTCAGGAGTGGGAATGGCGTTGAAGCGGTAATGGGAAGATGAAATAGGAGAGAGGGTTGGGAGGGCGAAGGGATATAAATAAAAGAACGAGGAAAATCAGGCGGGTGGAGAGGAGGGAGATGGAATGAGAAGAAGGATAAAATGGATAGGTAGAATAGATGCACGGCCGGAGTGGTAACAGGCGGCGTGATGTTAACGGAAGAAGGAGAAACATTAATGGGAAGGTAAGGCAGCGGGAAGAACGGGAGAAAAAGAGAGGCAATGGAGAACGCTAAAAAGGGAGATAGCTTGAGTAACAGCGAAAGAGGTAGCGTTGGGGGGAAGAGGGCGGGATTGGTAGCGACGAGGGCAATACGGAGTCTGGAAAATAGTGGGTGAGGTTTAAGTAAAGGTAATGGGGATGTGCGGCCTGCAAGAATGGGAAGAAGTGTGTGACATGCTACCACGTACCCGCAGGATAGTAGCGGGGAAATAACGGGATGATAGAAAAGTAGTAGCAAGACGACAACTCGAAGTTAACGGGGAGAACGGGTGGCGTAATAAGAGGGAAAGGGTAAGCGAGATGGCAATGGGGTTGTAGAAGAAGGGTAGAAGAGAGTTAGTGAGGCGATGGAAAAGACAAGACTGTTGTGGAAGCAGGATAGCAGAAAAATATTGGGAATGACAGTAGAAAGAAAAAACTGGATGAAAAGGAGCGGGAATTGAGCGCGATGGAAAAATCGATGGACCACGGGACAGATCAGTTGGTGATCACTGCAAGATGCGAGTTAGAAGTGTGACAAAGACCTGCAGTTGCTGCTAGTGGAAAACAATCCTGATCATACTTTTGATTAATGCGAGTTTCTTGACTCCAAACAATTCAAGTGTTCTTAGAAATGAAGCGAGTAAAGCCACCCGCATTATCATATATCTTGACTAGAATTTGTTGAAAATATTGTGTATGCTGACAGACTACCAAAACACCTCATGTTTTTACTGTAGCTGGAGTAAAAGAACTCCATGAAGTAAAGCAAATCTACTTCACTGTCCAGGACACGCCGCGTCCTGGGCATAGATGCCAACGTTTTGGCCGTCGTTCTGCGACCTTTCTCACGCGAAATGCATTACGCATATTGAAGGAAGTTTTATCAAATGTATACGTGACAATTATATTTAATGTTTTGGGTTCTCCAATAAAAGTGTTGATGCGTTTCAATCACATTTTGCATACCTACTTCAGTAAATATCTTTGTTGGGCCTTACAACTTAAAAAGTAACAGAACTGTGACGTAGGTGGCAAGCAACTTCTATAATTGATCAACGCCAAAATGTGCGTAGAGTTTTAAATCCGTTTCGTATGCGGTAGCATAATTGGAAAATTCATTTTCAAATCTACAGAGTGGTTTTGCAACAAAAATAGAAAGTCGAAGATTGGTTGTTCGCCATTAGTATTTTCATTTGTTTCAGACATGATAATCACCACATATTCCCTAATAGTTATTTAAATAAATTGAAAATTCTTGAAATGAATATTGGCAAGATACTTTCGGTGAAAGTTCATTTGATTTAGAAACAGAAAAAGTAACTTTTCACACCCAAAAATTAAAAAAATTAAGTCATTATCTAATCTACTTATTGCTCAATGGGAAATATACTGGCTCAATGGAAATACCTCTTGATAGGTGTCGACATAAAAAATCTGTACTTTTCGCTTTAGAGAAAACTTGGTCTAGACATTTCAGTGGCTTACTAGGTAGAAAATTGCTTGGTGTATAACCCATCTTGGAAGAAATCAATTTCAGGTCACTACATTTTTCTCCACGTTTCAATACATCCATGCTCTGGCGAAAGGCCGGCGTAGAAATTTGGACGTCACAAGCGGCAGTGGCAAGTGCATCCACAGAGACAAAAGGAGGTGCGTTTGGAGAGCGGTCCGAAGCGGCATGGGGGTGGATGTGGGGTGGGGGGCGAGCCGCCCCCGTGGCCTGTTTCAGGCCCTGAAGTGCCCTCTCGTACTCTCCACTGTGGCAGGTCGATACTCGGAATGAGGAGTCGAGTCTTGCTCGCCGACACAACCACATCCGCCATCACCGCCACAGACACAGACAACAGCCTCGTACCACACCCGCCAACACGCTGTCACCGCTATCATGACCAACACCACCGCCAACATCACCGCTTCTATAGCCTCCACCGTCACACCGCCAATGGCATTGCCCCTGCCAATGCCACAGCCTAATGGCAATTGTCCACAACCCGCCACCGGCGTTGTCTTCATCACCGTCCCCGCTCCTTCCCCCGCCCCTGCCCCCACCCCCGCCCCCTCCCCACCCCCAACGCCCCCACCCCTACCGCCCCCAACCCCCACCACACCCATCCCCCACCCCGCCGCCACCCCGCCCCCACCCCGCCCCCCTTGTCGCAGGCCGCCAACCTCGTGTTTGCCAACGACGCCAAGTCCAATGTCACCGCCACTACCTAAGCCCCCACTCCGAGTTTAGCCACAGACCCCTACCCACCACCAACTAACACTATCACCACCACCACCACCACCACCACCACCACCACCACCACCACCAACCACCGTCACAGCCAACATCCCACACTCCGCCACAGTCACCAACTCTTTTGTCGACACCATTGCCACCGCCTCCACCGTATCGCCGGCGTCACCACCACACCGCCGCCATCATCACCGCTTAAGCCCACTAGGCCCGTCGTGCTCCAATTTGCTCGCGGCGCCACTTCACTGGAGTAAGCGAATGGGAATGTGTTGAAAATCCTGCCACCGTCGGGAGTCAGAACCCTACGTTATCCCAGTCAAAGACACTGCAAAGGCGTCAGGAGCCACCTCAGCCGCCCCCAAAACATTTTACGGTTCACGATATCGAAATACAGTTTTCGCTCAACATTCGGAACCATGTGCAAGTAAAATCGCTGTGAAGATATTGTTTGAAGTATTTTTTATTTTCGAGAAATTTAATCGCCTTTGGAATTTTGATGGAATTTTATATTTCACGCTAGCAAACGGATAGATCATGAAAAGAAGAATACAATGATGAATCGTATTTTAACATTTTGATAGTAATGAGCATAAAATTAGACTTCCTGACATGTGATTTTAAAGTAAACGAACAATATTTCCTGTCGACAGGCATTGCTAATGTCTCCACTGGGAAAGGAAGCCTTCGTGATGTTGGGACTATCACGGGGAGAGGGGAGACAGAGGTATGGCAATGGAGGATAGAGGTATAATTACAGCAATCCATGTTCTTGTCACGACGGAAGCAGCAACAAACATCAATATGAACGGTGAGAATGAAAGATTTTTTCCATTGATTCATCAAAATTGAACTTCTCTCCTGGTTGAAATTCTAAAGCATCAATGTGTAGTGCCACAAATCACTGTAGTCAATTCGTTGACGTTTATGTTTATTTTTGTTCTGTTTTTTTTTTTCTTTCTTTTGTAATCTACTACGTCTTACTTTCTACTAGTAAATTTACAATGAGAAGTTGAGTAACAACAAATAATAAAAAAACAACAAATAATAAAAGAAGTGGCTCAGTGCAGTAACTAATGTCACTGCAGTGCCTCTGTCCGGGAAGTCCTAGGTTCGAGTCCCGGCGACGGCAGGATTTTCGTCACCACCTTGTCAGCTATGTACGTCGAATTCAGTCGCTGTTTGGTGGAGAACTCTAGCGGCCGGCTGCTCTGATCGGTAATTTTTTCGTGATTACTCTGATCAACAACTGACGAATGCCGGAGTAGTACCTTAACAAATAGGCCACGGACCGCGCGCGATCCTTCCTTCCTCTTCCTTGTCCTATCCTCACCCCTTACATATACACACACTCTAACATGCATAACACACATGCTGGGAGCCACTACAGTGTCACTACACTACCACATATGCCGAGAGACCTTAGGACATGCCGAGGGAGCTTAGAACTTGTCCCGGCTGGGGCAGTGCTCCGCTGGTGGGAGATACGTGGTTGGGACAAAACGCGCTAATCGACTGTAGGTCGGCACCGGATCTCGCCAGTTAGCGGGGTAAGATCACCGTCACCTCCCGATGGAAATACATGCTCTACGCTTACGGCACTAATTACCTCAGTAGTTGACGTGCCCGGAATTTCTAACAATCAATCAAATAATAACTTGTGGTGCTACAACAGCCCATACAAATCACTGTTTCCATCGCCATTGTTGTCAGAACTATGTGAATTCTACAACTGCATAAAAATATAATACAAAAGTTTTGTAAAATTGTATTGGAAAAAGAAGCCTGATACCCAGAACAATATAGAAATGCATTTCATAGGGCCATGATTAGAGAAGTGTATTTTAAACCATGCAAAAATACTCTACTCATTACAAATGGTAACAGCATTTGGTGCGAAAACTAAATATTTTCATAAAATATCAACATAAAGACAATTATAACTCCTTTTTACACTGCTACATCAAGTCACAACAATGACACGTAATTCACAGAAATTCGCGACCGCGAAACGGAATTTCATTGCTGCATTCTCTGCAATAAAGAGCTCCCTTAAAGAGCTAGCAATTTTTATTTCAAATATTTCCAAATAAATAATTTCTAAAAGATTAATGTGTAAATGTATAACAAAAGGTACAAATGTACATCTTTAAATAAGATTATGCTTAATTTTTTGAAATTACGAATAGTTTTTCTATAATTTTTGACAAACATAATAGCCGGCTGCAAATTTACTGCGCTTCAAACAGCCGGATGCGTCATAAATTAGAATTTGGTTTAAAAATTGTATGGTACCATTTGCATAAGTTGTTAAATGGGTATTTATATAATAGATCTCATTGTGTTACCAATTTTTAGGTTATTAGTGAGAAATGAATGGTGGCAAATTATCTTGAGTAGTATTTAAATTTTGGTATAAAGCTCTGTCAATGTATTTGTTCTTTAGCAAAATTTTCAACATTTCATTGAGATTTTTTATCATTTTATTTAAAGGTTTGTATTGTACAGCGCAATAGGAAGTTTTATATTTAAAATTTCTACAGATTTTTTATAAACTCTGATTTGTTCACAATACTGCAATTACTTTTGCCGGCATTAACAATAATAATATCACTGGAATGTTCTTGATAAAAGCTTTTGTGATTTTGAATAAATTGATGAAAGTTTTATTCAGTGTGATGATTTGTAAAATTTGTTTTAATTTCTGATACTAAGAGCAAAATTGCTTATGATTTTATTCTTTCTGTCTGAGTCTTGAATTTGTTCTATGTGAATTTCTTTTATATATATACAAATGTACATCTTTAAATAAGATTATGCTTAATTTTTTGAAATTACGAATAGTTTTTCTATAATTTTTGACAAACTAATAGCAGGCTGCAAATTTACTGCGCTTCAAACAGCCGGATGCGTCATAAATTAGAATTTGGTTTAAAAAATTGTATGGTACCATTTGCATAAGTTGTAAATTATATATATATATATATATAATTAATTAATTCTTCAGGAAAATCAGGAAATCAGCTTTCTTCAAAAATATGTTCAAAGAGATGATCCAAATATAATGTTGCAGGCAAGAGGTTTCTGTTGACCTTGCTGTCGATGACGATCATTATGTTGATGATCTAATGTGTGTAAGCTAATAAACTAATGAAAAAAAAATGCAGCCTCACGAATTTAGCTGCAGCAATCCAGAGCAAACGTCCAAGACAGTCGTTGAGGCATGTTGCACGTAGCCCACCCCTCCCGGGCACAGATCTGCTTCCCTTCCCCTCTCCCCGCCCCGCTGCGACCGTGGCGCCGAGCGCACCCCAGAGTCTGTCTTCGGCTGTCAAAGGCCCGGCGCCGTATATCGCCGGGGCCTCCTCCAGGCCGCTACCAACGGCGAGAGAAAGGGAATGCTTAAACTCTATCTCGGCCCGCTGGGGATATCTTTAGTGGCGAAGGTGGCAACGGTGGGCTCTTAGGAGGCGCCAGCCCGAGCATTATTCACGCGCTGCGACTTGCTACAATTCCGTTTCGGCGCCGCGCGGCCCCGCGGCGGCCGCGGGGCGGGGCGGGGAGGGGGGAGGGCCACGAAACGGGGCGGGGGAAGGATGGGGCGTGGAGGAGGAGTGGAAATGGGCAGGGGTGGGGCGGGCGCGGATCTGGACGAAGAGGGAATGGGTGGGAAGCAGTGAATAAAATGGGAAGGGGACGGCCACGAAACGGGCTGGGAAGAATGAGGAGTGAAAGAGGAGAGATGGCAATGGGTAGAGGAGGGGCAGTGCGGACCTGGACGACGAGGGAGTGGGTGGGAAGCAGTGAGTAAAATGGGATAGGGACGGCCACGGAAATGGTTCTGGGGAAGAATGAGGAATGAAGGAGGAGAGATGGAAATGGATAAGGCGGGGCAGCGCGGGACTGAATGATGAGGGAATTGGTGGGAAGGAGTGAGTAAAGGTGACGGCCAACGAAATGAGGCAGAGTAAAGGGAGAGAAGGATGGTAAGTGAAGGAGAAGGGATGGAAATAGATAGAAGAGGGGCAGGGCGGCGCGGATCTGGACGAGGAAATGGGAGGAAAGGAGAGAGTAAAGTGGGTAGGGGGAGGGCAGGGGTGGACTTGAGGAATGGTAGAGGCGGGATTTGGAGTGGAGAGAGATGGCGAACGACGTGAAGGGAAGTGAATATGGGGAGGTATGTCGAAGCAAGAGGAAGGCTGGGAAGAGAGAGAGGATGACGGGGACTGGAAGGGGGAGGGAGAGGTGGGGAAGGCGAGAGGAGAAGTATGGAAGAGAAGGGTGTGGATGAGGGAGAGGAGGAGAGTGGAGAGAGGAGGTGGGTGAGGGAAGGGAGGTGTGGGATGGAAGAGGCAGTGGAGAAGGGCCGAAACGATAGGACTTGCAGCTGAGATCGCCCTTGAAAACCTACCCTCTATAGAGGCAAATAGCGAGAATCGTCACCGACGCACTTTGCGATTCTTTCCGGCAACTTTACAGACGCGCGCCAAAGTGAGAGCGTGCGTGAGCACGCACGCAAAAGCGCATGCCCTCACGCGCACACATACAACACTTGCATACGACGGACACAGAGACGCACATACAAAAAATGTATTCACACGCCAATTTACACTGATTTGAGTACACACACAGGAATCATACTTTTTTTAATTTTTAAAATAATTTCATTTAATTTTTTAATAGATACGATTTTTTTCATCATTACGATTTCCTCGAAGTAGAAAATGGTCACGATATATACATTGTTCTATCACTTACGAAATATTTTTTGGGTGCTCATTCTTTGCATCTTCTTTGCATGATTTGTATTTCGTATTTCACAATGATCTTCTCCTTTCTGGCTTTTCTTCACCTGTGAAAACAGCGATACTACTTACATCATTTGTGTGGAAGTATATAAAAACACATTGGATTGTTCATGTGTAATGTAGATTTATATCCACTTCATTCTCTAGCATGTTCGTTACGAACAAGAAATGTCTCTTGAAATTGACATCTCCACGTTTTTTCAATGTACGTGCTAAGAACTTATAAACTGCAATCGTTATCAGATTCAACAAATGGAAAAATGAAGTCGAGTCAAAGCTACGCGCACAAAATGGTAATGACTTCACTCTAATCATACATTAATGTCCCAAAACAGAGTTCTGTGAAATTCCCTTCTAATATCTTCCCGAACGGGCGTTTTATCACGATTCAAACACCACTAATAAACCGTAACTGCATGTTTTGCTTGTTACCACAATTGCACGTACGCTGATCACCTACCAGCGTATTTCTCCAAACCCAAATGTCTTCCCATATCACATACGCATCATAATCGCATCTGATGCCACATTCACTTTGTGGACTCCTCCACTCCTCCTCTTCCCAACCTCATCAGCTTCTGCTCTACATTCATCACACACGTAACGTCCCACAGCTTAAAACCTTTGCTCGCCCCACCTCTGTTTCTCCCCGGTCGCCAGTCGCCACTTTCATCACCCCACCCCTCCCCCATCCCCGCTACGCAGCCGTCACGCGCCACGCCGCCCCGCCCCGCCCCGCCCCGCCCTTCCCGCCCCCCTCCCGCCCCCCCGGCTGAGACCGCGACTACGCGCTTCCTCTAATCCCGATCCCTGCGGAACGCCCTATTCTCAACCCCCTCAGCTCTGCCACCACGCCCCTCCCCCGCCCCGCCCCGCCCCGCCCCGCCCCGCCCGCCCAGCCCCGCCCCGCCCCCGTCCCTGCCTCCGCCGCGCCACCGCGACGCTGTACCGCGGCAACCGTCGCCATAGCTCTTGCTCGGGTCCCGGAGCACGGAGGAAAGACACGACAACTTCAAGATGGACGGCCGTTTCCAGAACAGAGACGGAAGCGCTCGCTCGCCCGCCCGCCCGCGAGGGGCGGGGCCGTGGGCGGGGCCCTCCGCTTCGGCAGTCGTGTCCAAAGTTGGCGTCGGAAAGCGCGGAGCGGCGGCGGCGGCGGCGGCGGCGGCGGCGCCGTGGTGCTAACTTGCGTGTGGCAAACGGGAGGTTGCAGGCCGGAGGGCGAAGGCCCGGCGCTGGAGGTGGGAGGCGCTTCCAGGCACTTCCGGTGCCGTCGACGCCGTTCAATACGTCGGGGCGTCAGGCGGAGAGCGACTTTCGGACCCGGCGGTGACGTCTGCAATCGGCTAATGAGCGCAGTGCTGGGGCGCGAGACCCCCCACCAACAAGTACCTAGACGTTTGTACGATTAATGAATGCACTGAAGTTGGTGGAAAAAATTGTCATTTGCAACGATTTGAATTATTTTGCGCCTAATTGTTAAACACGTTATTGAAGTTGATTACTTTCAGAAAATAATTCATAAAAAGACAATCTTGGACATTTTAAATCGTTTGATGCGAGATTATTCAATTCCAGTTACTAGGTTTTATGAACGCGCAAAGCACTTCGTCAACAGCCATTTTTTCACGTAGCATTTTGTGGAGGAGAAAGTTCTTGAAAAACGCACAAAGCATAAAGTTTTTTCATATTAGTTTCAAATTGAAGGGAAATACAAAAATGAAACATTTCGATTGATATAATGATAATTGTTTACCAATAATTGTATACCAATAATAATATAATGATAATTGTTCATTACTTCTTTTGGGAAAGCGCTGATGGTGGTTCTTCATGTAATAAACTGAATCTGCGCGGCCCGGTCTGGCTCGATTTGAGTTATAACTATTTCGAAAATCTTGAAAAATGTGACATTCAATTATTCATTGAGCGTTATTAAATTTTAAGAATCAAGATTCCGTGACAAATCATTCAAATTGGATTTTATTTTGTGATTAAGTAAGCAAAAATGAGAATGTCAAATATCCCATTTAGAATTATAGATAATTCTAAATGGGATGTTCGACATAAATATAGATATATATCTTTATTCAGAAAAAAAATTGGAATAAGTGAACACGTATTTGAAATACACATGTACGCATATTAAACATCAATTTTGTATTTGGAGAGACAAGAATAAGAATAATATATTTCATTGTTTTATATTTAGATTATATGAATTCAAAATTAACACATTTCTCAGCGGCTAAATAAAGAATATCGGTTAAGCTAATAGGGTAGTGGAAAACAAGAATGGTTCGCTTCGACTGAGTATCACCTCCCGTACGTTGTTCGTTATTCATAATAAATTAATAGTGTTAGGCGTAATAATCTGATACTAATATAATGCAATGTTATTTGTATGTATCATCACTCTATTAGTTGGTAACTGTAAGAGAATTCTGCCATCAGACTGTGAATGGCTAATTTCATAACAGATCGATCATCACACACATTTCAACAAAGCTATTGCATTATTGATTCAGTTCTCATTGCGAACGAAATTGGGTTTGAACCTGGATGGTTATTACAAAGAAATGTTTAAAGGGGCATTTTAACATAAATCACATTTAGTAAATAAAGTAAAATTAAATATACAATAGAAATCTACAATGTGAATGCAAATAATTCATATGTTTGCCAAATTATGGGACAATAAAATAAAGCCAGAGCAACTGTAATCAAAAGGGTTAAATGTTTTTATGAAATAAAAATTATATGTCACACTTAAAGGAATCGTATTGTTTTTCATTTTGACCTCTATGAACTGTCTGCCACTCTGCTTTAATATATTTCACTATTAATGTAAAAAGTATTACGTCTCAACGTGCATCGGTTGACAGAAAAAATGATAAAGAGAAAATGATTTTTCATCGAATTGGAACATATCATGCAGGTGGTACATAATTGATCTTCGCAATAATTGCAATCCGAGCATCAGTGAAAAGAAAGGAAGATAATTTGAAAAAAAAGTTTACATAGAGTATTATCAACAAGATGAAAAATAACAGCATTAATTCGTAGTACAACTATTTCCAAGTCCATTTAACTCGCAAATGAATGTAGAATCAATACGCTCAAGTACTTCGCAGGTGTACTGAACGAACGGCTTGAAATAAATGAAATAACATTAATGGTAGGGTTCGTGAAGAAAAACACAATATTGAAATCAATAAGCATCGAATTTCAAACACCTACATTCCATGAAACATTGTATCATGAATCGTAGCAATGGCCTTCATCCAAGCACAGCTATTTCGGAAAGGTTCTCAAACAGCGTTAGGCACGAGACAAAGAACAACTTTATTAGTTGATGAAACTATTCCCAAGTGCATCATAGACGCGTAAAAGAAGAATCAATATGCAAGAATGCATGGGTACAAACTAAATAAATACCAAATAAATTATTGTATGTGGTTGAGTTCTACCGTGCATGTTCCGTATGTATGTTCCATGATGCATGTACCGTGAATCCTAGCATTAACGAAATAATAAGTAAATCAATAATCAGAGTAAAAGAAAAAATCTTCAAAACGTTTCACGTACCAATAAAATAGCAAGTCCAGTGCTATAACGGTTAGCGTATTTGTCTGTTGAACCCAAGTTTGCAGGTTCAAACCTGATCGAAGCCGTGGATTTTATGGGGAAAAATCCTTCGTAAGCTTTCGTTCGGAGGGAAAGTAAAGCCGGCTGTCCCATGTTGTAGATTTACTGCATGCAAAAGCTCCTTAAGCCTAAAAGAAGTCTCTGAGCTAGATTAAAATCGCATGTTTTGTCGCCCGTGTAATGCCGTCTTTCTCAGCTGGAAATTTGCGTTGTCGGAAAAGCGGGCCCGATGGCCCGACTCTCGCGACGAAAACTAAAGCTTTAACTAATTAAAATAAACAATAACTGCATTAATTCGTGGGCATCCTAATGTTCCATAAATAAATCACTACGCACGAATAATATAACGAAGTGACAGTAAAGTAATTAAAAACACAATCTAACAAAACAAGACAATATTTAAATATCTAACAAAAAAGACAATATTTAAATATCTAAATAAACAAGTAAATAAATAAACTGTAGAGGTTGGGTTCCATCATGGAGGTGCTAGCAGAAACTATCTTCCAATCATGGGTAACAGAAACGAGAAATCCATTTTTTTTTTTTCAAAAATATTTACACGAAGCATCACCAACGAGACAAAGAATAACTGCATTAGTTAGCACAACTATTTCCAAGAGTGCCATACTCGCAAATGAAAGAAGAATCAATATGCACGAACGCATACGCACATTCACGAGCGGAGCGGCGTCGACATAGGACGAGCGGAATGCGGAAACAGCCCCACGCGCGGTACCGAGCCGCCAAATACTGGACGGCACTCTAATGCGAGAAAACAGCAGCTTATCGCAAATCCATTTATATAATTTCGGAAAACAAACACGCCAAACAAAATTAATTAAATGCACCGTAATTGGGTGCGCAGGAGGCACGCACGAGTTACAATTAGAAGGGTCGGGGGCTGCAGCCGCGGCGGAGGGGGGCGTTCGCCCACGGTGGGAGGGTGGGGACGAGAGGGCATGCAGGGGGAGGAGGGATGCAAGACGAGTTTTGTCGAATGAGGAAAAATTCGTCTTAGTGGTATGACGAAATTACGTAAATACGCAGGAGGTTCAGTGTAATACAGATTTTTAATAGTTTACGTTTTATCACATGTTTTTAATATCTAAAATTATGTTATTTCGCGTAGCGTTGTAGTTTCAAATATTTAGAGCCAAGTATTTCTTGTAAGAAATATTTATTGCTTGTGCTGGGTGAAGTGAATATATCAGAGAAAGCTTGTTAAAAATTCGCTAGGTGACAGCGAAGATGAAAAAGGAAAGCCAATGATGAAGCAGACAAGAGAGGAAGGCGATGACCACACAAGAAGAAAGTGGAGGAAGTTCCAGTAAGAGAATGGCTATAAAGGGGTGTAGAAAGGTTGAAGAGATGGGTAAGAAAAAACTGAGATGGCCTTGAAATAAACTGAGAAAGCTGAAAAGAAATATTGTATGGTGGAACATGGATGGAATAAAAGGTCAAAATGGTAGAGATTGATGAAAACCAAGGGCACCATAGAAGCACAGGGGTATTTGAAAGTCCATCAGGATTATGGAAATAATGATGATACAAATAACGATTAATTAGATGAAAATTGATGATACGAAAGTAGACATGAATGATAGGTGCAGTAATACAGATCCAGATTTCAAAATAAATGCTTATCTTTGAGAAATTTACACAGGAAAGTGGTTTTCAAGGCTCTCAGCCGAATACTGTAGTGCGCAATTTCAATGTTGGAAAGGACTAGAACATAATATTCTATTTCTTCGAAAGACAGTTTTCGGTTCAAAAAAGTCAAACTAACGTCGAGTGTCATTATTCCTGTTACACATTAGTTTAATATAAATACTTGTATATTTCAATATCCAATTTGAAATCAATAAACACTTCAAATAAACAAAGGTAAGATGAAAAAGGTCAAAAAGGAAATGGAAACTGGGTTGCTAAGCTTGGTCGCATGTATCAAAGAGTAATTGGCAGAAACCGGAAGGAAGTCGGAAGAGGAGTGGAAGCTACAAAATATGAGACGAAAGGCTGAAAAGGAAAGAAAAATAAGTAAAATAAAAAAGAGGGGGTAAAAGGAAAAAAATGCAGGTTGGAGAGATGCGGGTATGTATATTAATGAAGTAGTGAAGAGCAAAGTACAAAAATAATAAATAAGAACGATTACAGGGCGCTGAATATTCGAAGATAGGAAGAAGAGACAAGAGCAAGGATAATGGGAGAGAAGGAAGGGGAATCTAAATATACAGATTAACAGTGGGAATTTATAATTTCGAGTAAAATGAGAAAAAGGAAAAGAGGAGTGGATGTCGAATATTTCGCAAACGCGGACAAGTTAAAAGAAGAGCAATATAAGAACAAACTAGAACAGGAGGAGAGAAATTTTGAATTTACGAGAGTACAGGAGAATGCACGTTATAAACACAACGGCACAGGGATGAGAGAGAGAAAGGGGGGGCGGAGCGTGTGGAAGTAAGACGGAAGTGGTGAACATGGCGCAGTGGGGCGTGACGGAGAGCGCAGCGAAGACGGGTCACACAGGAGCGAGGAATGTGGGCAGAGGCGAGAAGAGTGAACAAGAACGGGGGCGGTGCGGGTGGAGGGGGGAGAAAAGCGGAATGACTGGTGGCGTTGGGGAGTTGCGGGGAGGAATGGGGCGGGGTGAGTTGAAGCAGGGCGGAACGGAGCGGTAAAGGAGCGGGAATGGAGGTGTGAAAGAGCGAAACAGATGGGAGATGGTGTGAAGGAGTGCCGGGAAGAAAGCGGTGAAGGGGCGGTGAAGAAGCCGCAACGGAGTGGTGAAGGAGCAGGGAAGGAGCGGTGAAAGAACGTTGAATGAGTGGCGGAAGTCTGGTGAAGGAGCGGTGGGCTGGGAAAGGTGCGGGGAAGGAGGGGTGGCTGGGTGGAAGGGGTAGTAAGGGAGAGAGTGGGCAGCATGGAGCGGCGAGGCGTGGGTGCAGCAGGATGATGCGGGGAAGAAGCTGAAAGAGCAGAGAAGAACGGTGAAAAAAAACCGTAGAGGTGGTGAAAGAACGGTGAAAGATCGGGAGAAGATCGGAGCGAACGGTGCGCGGCGGGACGTGGCGTGGCGTGGCGTGGCGTGGCGTGGCGTGGCGAGGCGTGGCGAGGCGTGGCGTGGCGTGGCGTGGCGTGGCGTGGCGTGGCGTGGCGTGGCGTGACGTGACGTGACGTGACGTGACGTGACGTGACGTGACGTGGCGAGGCGTGGCGGGCCCGAGGCAGGGGGCAGCAGGCTGGGAGACAGGGAGGGGGATGAGAGACAGGGAGGAGTGTGGAAGGGAGAGAGTAGGGAGTGGCGAGACGTGGGGAGGAAGGGCCGCGTACGGCCGCAGGGGGTCGCAGTGGCCACCACTGCGGCGCGGGGCTGCGGGGCCGCCGGCGGCGGCGGCGAAGGCGGCAGCGGAGGAATCCTGGGGACGTAAACGTGAGGAAGGTTTCTCTTCTCGCGAGATTTGTGTCCCTGGAGTTCACGGTGCCTGATCTGTGAAGAATTTAGTGCGGCGCTCGCGGCAATGTGCTCGAGGGCGCCGCTGATGCCACCGCAGTCGCCCCAACCCCGCCCCGCCCCGCCCCGCCCCGCCCCGCCCCGGCCTCCCCGCCCCGCCCCGGCCTCCCCGCCCCCGCCATCACCACCGCCGCTTCCATCGCTTTGCTGCGACTCTTCTCGGAACAACCGCCGTCGCAGTCCAGAGGCGAACCAGGGGCAAGTGGCGACATTCTCCCTTCAGTTTCAGAGGCTAAATTTTCATTATTGTTATCGTGAAGAATAACATTTGCATACATACACGACAGAAGAGAAGAATTATGTTTCAATAATTTTTATATTGATTATAAATATATTAAGAAACCATGACATAAAGCATGATGGAGTTTGTCTTTGATTTGTCATGAAATGAGAAAAATCAACCAACACGTATCACATAATTTTATGTAAATCATAATTCACACTTTCATTCGTTGTCATTCGCGCAGTTCTCTGAGGAACGAGAAAAAAGGGGAGAGGAGAAGGATAAACGTAGAAAAAAGAAGAGGGAAGTAAAAGAAGAAAAGGAAGAAAATTAGGAAAAAATAAACCTATGTTTCATATTAATCACTTGTAAAAATTATTATTTTTAATTATTAGGAGTGTACGAGTCATCATTGCATTTTTCCTTCACATCTCTTCCTCCAGCTGCGATTATGACTGTTGCTCTCGCATCATCTTCGACGTCACGTCACCGTCATCCACACATACAACAACCGTCAGCGTAACTGCCATTGCAACCTTCACCGTCACCGCTGTCATCACAGATACCGTCACCACTACCGTCACTGTCACCGCCACTGTCATTGCTACCGTCACCGCCACCGCCACCGTCCCCGCCCCCGCCCCAGCAAGAAGAATGCGAGGAGGCGCCAAGCAAACGCCCCGCAACACCCGGCCCCATTCCACGCCAAAGGCCGCCGGCGCGGCGCGGCGCAATCTAAACCCACCGACCAAACCTAACCCAGCCCAGCCAGGCCCGGCCGCCCGCTCTAATGGGACCGGGGCTTTCTTCACCCGTCTAATGGGGGAATCGCAAGGGAAGGAGACGCGACGGCGTCGCCGAGGGCCGAGGGAGAGAAGCGTGGAGGAAGCAGGGGGGCGCGGATAGAGGCCGCGCTGGGAGATACAAGAGAAAGATAGCGGCACGCGGCCGGGCGCAACCGCCCCCACTGCTCGCCCCGCCCTGCCCCGCCAGCCCGCTCGCCCCACCCGCTCCGCAATCCGCACAGCCCCGCTCCGCCCTCTCCGCTCTGCAGGCCCCCACTCCGCCCCGTCCGCTCCGCTCGCCCCGCCCGCTCCGCTCGCCCCACCCGCTCCGCTCGCCCCACCCGCTCCGCTCGCCCCAGCCCGCCCCGCTCACCCCGCCCCCTTGCCCGTCTTGCCCTCCGCCCCGCCCTCCGTCCCGCCCCTCTCCAGAGGCGCGCGCGAAGAGGGGGAGCCCGAAAGATGAACGGTTTTAATGGGAACATCCTATGAATCCTAGCAAAGTCTTACACATAGCCGTTATAAGTCTTGCGGCCGGACAGCCTCGCGGACACTGGAGCAGTGGGCGGTGCGGGACGCGCGGAGACCGCAAGCAGTAGGGGAGGGGGCTCCGAGGCGCAGTGGTGTAGGGGGGGCGGGTGAGGGGGGAATGGCGGAGAGATGGTGAGCGCGGTTACGGGGGTGAAGGCACGATACAAGTAATAAGGGCGGTAGTGGTTGTGGCGGCGAGTGCGGCGGCGGAGATGGCGATGGTACTTGCCACAGCGACGGCAGTGGCGACAGCGGGGATGGAGGTGGAGGCGTGGATGGGGGCGAGAGAAGGGCGGTGGCAATGGCAGGGGCGGCGGTACCCTTGGTGGTGGTGATGGTGATGATAATAGCAGTGGTGGTACTAAAAGTGGTAATGGTGGAGGTGGTAGTTTAATGGTTTTAGTAGCAGTGGTGATGATGGTGACGGTGGTATTCATGGTGCTGGTGGTGGATGCGATGGCGGCATTGGTGTCGACGGTGATGGTGATGGTAGGTTTCTGGTTCTGGCGGTGAACATTTCAGCAATGGTGTTAGTAGCAGTGTTGCGATCCGAAAACCAGATGGAATCGAGGGAAGAAAGGAGAGGGTGTAGGAATGGTAACTGTTGTGACGGAAATGACGACGTAGCGCAACTGACAGTCGCGACACATGCGGGGGTAGAGAGCAGGCTCGGTGCAGACCGCACATGGGTGGGGATACGTCGGCAAGTGCTGCCAAAACGAGCGACGAGAGTGGAAAGGAAGAGGTGGCTGGACAGGGAGAGGTGAGAAACGAGTGGTTCCTTGAACAAGAAACGCACATACGTACCGGAACTTTATGGCATGGGTGGCGTGGTTGTAGGTTCAGACGGTGTAGATTGTCTACGTGACACAGCAGGCGAATGGGAAAACAACAGACTAATGAAGAGTCAAGGTATAGACTTGAGGCGTTAATTGTAATCATGAGTAATTCGTGAAAACTAAAAGTACTCCGCGGTAAAAATGTATCCTTCAAAAAATTGACTAGTGCAACGAGTTCAGCAATGAAATGAGAACATCAATTTGTTCTAGCGTGATGGAGTAAAATAATAACAATTTGGAAGAGTCGCAGTTCGACACAAAGGTGGCTAGATAGATGGAGACAGGTAGTAAGTATACAAAACAAGTAACAAAAATAAACAGAAGTATCGGACTGATGCCACAGAGCCCCAGTATGACAACATATGTTCCATGGTGATGGGCCCATGGTGACAGTTGCGACGACCAGAAAGGCAGAAGCGAGGCAGCACCACGAAGGCACAGGCACGGCAACGGCGAGTAAAGCAAAGAGAACGCGAGCGGCAAAGATTGCGGGTGCTTGCAACCCGGAGCGGTAAAGCACTGGCGGCGCTAAGGTTATACCGGTCTTTAGTCTAACTCGCAACCCGTATCTGAGAACACAACCACTTGTTTTGGCAATTTGGCAACTGCGTGTCTTTGTCTCCTTTCAATACTGCCGTGGCTGGCATGCCGAGACAGCGGAGGAAGTGCGCTGTGCGTCATAATCTGCAGCAACTGCAACAGCCCTTTCTGTGTTTTCCCCATTCAAGGGCTTCGGCGGGCAGGTACTCGGCTCACAAGCCGGAATCTTTTCACGCTGCGCAGGGTGGGTGGGGTGGGGTGGGCAGAGGCATGAGCCAGCAAACAAAACGTCTCTTTAGACGATTCTCTCCAGTATGCTCAAGAAACAAAAATGTGATACTGAAGTTGTGGAGGGAAATTATGACTGATTTATCGATTTATTAACAGAAACGTAACAATAATGATTATTTAATGAAAGCTGGCTCAGAGAGAAATCAGAAAAGATATCTCATGAAACATCACCGCCAAGCTCTTCATTATCTATTATTATAGAACCTGGAAATTAAACAAATTGGAAAATTTTAATAAAATTATTAAAGATAATAAAATATTCATAAGTAATAACTTAATCATTACTGACAATAATTAATTAAAAATTATACAATTTTATTTTCTTAAAATGACAATAAACACACCTTAGAGTAAATTTTCAAAGTGACCACCATTTGCCAAGAGACAGGCGTTTACTCTTTTCAGTACTGTTGCTACAACACGTTGAAGAGTAACTTCTTCGATTTGCCCAACAGATTCCGTAATGTTGCGTCGTAAATCTTCAAGAGAAGTTTTGCATAAACTTTACTCTTAAGAAAACCCCACAGAAAAAAGTCTAATGGAGTAAGATCTGGGGAACGTGGTGGCCACAGACCTTTTGTAACAATTCGTTCTCCGAAAAATTCCCGCTAGGAAATTCATACTACTGTTCGCCGTGTGACACGGGGCGCCGTCTTGCTGGAACCAGCAGTACCTCTCGTCTTCTTCTAAAAGAGATACGAAGTTTTCAATAATGTCTTTATACCTTTCAGAAGTAATTGTCTCCGTGAAAAAAATTGGTCCGATAATTCGGCGACGAGATATGGCACACCATACCCCGACTTTCAAAGAATGAAGAGGTTTTTGGAGAGTTGCATCTGGTTTCGATGTGCTCCACAACCGGCAATTCTGTTTATTTACATTTCCGTCGAGATTAAACCAAGCTTCATCACTAAAAAACAAGGTGCCAAGAACGTGAAGTCCTAATTGAATAAAACTTCAGAACCAACGGCAGAAATGAATTCGCGCGCCCCTGTCCGGTGTTTTCAGTTCTTGAACGGTCTGCCACTTGTAAGACCGCATTTTCAATTTCTTCGTTGCGACATATGCACTGCTGAGTGAAACATTGCATTGCTGATGCAATTTCAATAGCGACGTCTCAGGGGAATGTTTCAAAACCTCCTGAATTTCTAATAATTTATCTTCCTTTAAAACAGTGGCACTGCGATTCCGCTTCCTATCCATAACGTTCCCCGTGTCCCTGAAGCGCTGGATTAGTCTACAAATTGTTGACTTGTTGGAAACTGGCGTTTCCGGAAATTTTTCCTGAAACATTTCCTGACACTTTAAAAAAGATTTAATGCCGAAGTAAACTTCTACCAAAAATACGCGCTGTTCTTTCGTCAACATTTTCGAAGCGATTCTTCTTTCCTAAACGTAAGTTCCTACACTCATGAATGAAACGTGTATGAATGACTGCCCAAAGACAGTCCTTTCTCTTTCTTCCAAACAAAATAGCCCGGTTCTCCCACCCCGAAACCTGCGACCGGGGGATGGGTCGTTGAAAGTGAAAGGAAAGCCAAAGGTATTTCACGCGTTGCCAAATTACCAAAACAAGTGGTTGTGTTCTCAGATACGGGTTGCGAGTTAGACTAAAGACCCGGTATATCCACCACCGCTGCCACCGAAAGCACTAAATGGCCAACTTGTCCTTGGGGGTTGGTCGCCGTCGACCGCGCCGCCACTGCTAGCGAGGCGCGACGAATCGCAGCGAACTGCTGAACGTCGCAGCCCTCCTTCCTAAAGACACACGCATCTGAAAGACACCTCAGCCACGTCACCAGTGGCGATGATATGGACATAGGTTCAGCAAATAGGGGCGTCAAGAAGGGGAGCAGCTCGGACAACATGCCCCAGGCCCCGACTTAATTTCAAAAGAAATGAAAAATTATTTATCGCTAATCCAAATTTAATGTAATAAATTATTTCTGCTGCTTGGAGAAATGAATTCTGTTTATGAATTGGGGGAGAAGGGAACATTTTGTTTGAAACAGTGGGCCCCCTTGGATAAATTGTCGCAGGCCTCTGGTTTTCTCTGGTCGCCCCCGTCAGCAAAACGATTTTCAGAAGTTTCGAAACGTGAAGTACCACCATATGAGCATCTTACACTTGGCGGGGGACCAAGTTTGAGCTCAAAACCTTTTAATCTGACCAAGTTATGTATGACGCATACAATTTATCCGACCATCCATTCTTTCAGAAATCATGGTAAAACATTTTTTTGTCTTAGGGATACTCAAAAAGGGAAATTATTACCTCTAATGTTTGACCAAATTCAGAAGTTTTCCTTGTACATGGTATTGCCGACGAAAAGCAATGAGTCTAGGAATATGTAAGTGGTTTCGAATTGCTAGAATGTTGAAGTTCAATTTTCATATTCACTTACAAAACTATGCCACGTGTCTCGAAATAACATGACACATTAAGTTCTTTTCAATTTAAATTATTATGTATATATATCTCTACAGCAATATCTATTATTTAATTATTTATTGTACACCTAGGTTTTCCTGATGAAATATGTGCTTTCTACAATCTTAACATCAAAGTTTTACGTGATCTGATACTTTTGGAAAATAAATAGACTTGCCATATTATTATATTCGCGTTAATTGTATTATGTTCTTGTAAAATTTACAACAATACAGAGATGAATATCGAATAATTATCTGTTTATCGTCACTGGAGTTGAAATTTCCTTGCCAAACATCCGTTGCGGCGGCGCCATCACTATCAAGAAGGTTTCTCATTCCAAATGACGCTATTAAGTAGAGTGATCATTAACCAGCTCAAATGTAGCGTCGAGTATTGTCTCGGTGTCCATGTCCGTGAGCGTTAATGATGACTTCGCGTAGAATTGATTAGCTCCATTTGAAGTTTCATTGATCTCGTATAGTCGTGTCACACAACAGAGTGGTATATAGGACGTCATTACGAAAATAGATATATTACTATTGTCTCGATTGAACGTACATCCAATGTGAGATATTCCCTTCAATTACACTTACCGTCAGATACAAACAGCACTTAGTGCAATAAAGATAATT
>JAHLJT010009355.1:39375168-39430168 GCA_031308135.1 Acheta domesticus
GGCCGCGCCGGCGCTTTCCTCTCGCCCGCTTTTCCGCGCTTTCCCTCGCCGCTTTTCCTCCGGGCGCGTTCGTTACCGGAACCGCCGCCGGCTGCTCTTCGCGCTCCGCGGTCGCAAGCGGTCGGAGGCGGAGTGAGGTGGGGTGGGGTGAAAGGTCGGGAGGAGAGGCACAGGCGTGATAGGGTGGGGAGGGGGAGGGACATGGCGGGGCGTTGTGTGGCGTAGCGTGGCGAGGTGGGGCGTGGCATGGGGGCCTTGGCGGGGCATGGTGGGGAATGGCAGGGCGGGGAATGGCGTGTGGTGTGGTGGAGCGGGGCGTGACGAGGCGGGACGTGGCGTGGCGTGGCGTGGCGAGCGTGGCGGGGCTTAGCGTGGCGGGGCGTGGCGTGGCGGGTGAGGCGTGGGCGCCTTGGCGGGGCGTGGTGGAGAATGGCAGGGCGGGGAATGTCGTAGCGGCGTGTGGTGTGGCGGGGCGAGCATGGTGGAGCTTGGCGGGGTGGGACGGCACGGAGCTAGGCGAGCAGGGTGGGTCGCGCTGAGCTGGGGTGGTGAAGGGAAGGCACTGGGAGAAGACGGTGGCGAAAGCGAGATGGTGATGCTTGGTGACGGGGTGTTGCTGGCGGTGTAAGCAACGGGATGAATATGATGGTGGAGGAGACAAAATGAGAGAGACATAACGATCAGGCTAGGGAAACCCAACGAGAGCGGTGAGATCGGCAAATAAGGGAGAAGTGAGGCGGGAAGGATTACGGAAAATGTGGCGGTGGGTGCAGCGATGGTAAGAAAAGTTTGCGAAGATGATAACGGAAGTGAGACGATAGCGAGAGGGGTGAAGGGAGCTTTTGGAGGTGAAGGCAAGGATGTGAAAGTGCCGGATTGCAATGAGGAGCCTGAGACCAACGAGGGAGACGAGACCAGCAATTGTAATGAAGGGATGAGGAAAGGGAGGGTGAGACAGCAATAAATGCGGCGAGGATGGCAACTCTCAAAGCAAGGTAGCAAGATTGTGAGGACGGCATGCACGATAACGACGGAATGGTGATAAGGATGTGAAAACGGCGAGAATAGGTAAGGCATGGGAGGTGAATTGAGTGGAAGGTCAGAGGCAACAACGAAGATAGTGACAACAGTTCGGGCGGTGAGAGTGATGGAAGTTGTGAAGGTGATGAAGACGGCAGGACGGAAGGGCGGTAAAGACCACCCGGTTGGTGAAGTAAGTAAGATGACGATCAAGTCAGCGTCGTGAGGACGGCGAGGACGACGAAGTTCTCAAAGGTAGCAAGGGCAACGAGAACCATGCGAATGTGGCCGGATACAGAGAGGAGGCCGAAAGAAAGTGTAATGGCAACACAGGAAAGACTACGCCAACGAGAACATTGACTTCAGACCAGTGTGGGCGCCGAATTACGAAAACGGTGAACCCGTAGTGTCAAGAGAGCTACTGGGAAAAGGGTTGCTATACCAAAGAAACACCCAGCGTCGCTTTAGGTAGGCTGAACCCTCTGGTGGTGGCGGCGGCGGTGGTGGGTGGGTCGGACCTCAGGGCGAGCCGAAGAGCCTCACCGCCGCCACATCGCAGAGCAGTGGCCCGAAGCGACTCTCCCGCCCTCGCCCCCGCCACCTCTTGGGCTGGAGGACTCTCTTCGGCGGCTTCGAATTTCCGACTTGCGAGATTCCTTCGCTCCGGTGCTCTGGCCCGAAAGAAACGGAGCAGGCACCGTGCGAAGACCGTGATGCTGCGACGTGAATTTGCGATTTGTACAGTATCATGGAGCAACCGCATGAAGAAGGCCAACAAGCAATAGAAGTTTAATAACCTAAGTACAATAAACATGATCAATCTTTCCAGGAATATGCAGTTAAATCAAATACAGAAATAATAGAATATTTACCCATGCAGAGTACCTGGTCTGTGTTTTGTAAAGCACAGATCGGAGCTGGCCGTTCGAAAGCGAGCCTCAAGAGTGAAATTACTTTCAATTTCAAAATTGAGTTTATACTGTGTTATGTTCGCACGTGACCGACTAGAATATTTCATTATTAGTCGAAATGAGACATTTCAAGGGAAGGAGTACTTGCAAAGTAGAAACAACACTGTCTCCCAGTTTAAGGACGGACTTCACATTCCAATTTAAGCAATAAGGGCTTTCTTAATCAGAAGTGATTGCATAAAATAAATGGTCACATATGTGTGGCTACAAGAGTGTACACATTCATTATTTTTGTTCAAAGAGCGTTAAACGTGATCTGTGCCTTTTCGACATTGTTCGTAATAGACATTTCTAATAAATTTTCCCTGTTTATTGGAATTGTATGTATAATGTATCTTTTCGTAGCACGAATGATGTATTGCGAATGAAATTTAAAATTTTTTGCGTCATCATTATCATCGTTTTTAATTGCATATTTGATCGCCGCTTACGACCGTAACCTACATCGGTAAAGAGGAGACTGAGCGAAGAACTCTTAACGAGAGAATGGTATTCATTAAAAAATGAATAGTCAGAGGGGACAGAAATGAGAAAGAAAAGATCGCACACGTTACGTTGTTAAAGTAGGTACTATTCCAGCAGTCGCATGGTATTAATCGAAGAAACCAAAGAAAACTACTGATGAGAGCAGCAGGTCGCTAGATTTTTCCTCCAGACAGAGGTTGAATTCAACCAAGCTATCTAGTTAGTAAAAAATCTGGCACCGACGGGGCTCAAATCCTAGATACTCGCAGTCAAAGATTCTGGAGCGGCAACAGTTTTGCCCTGCCACTCATTTGGCAATAAACGGTATGTGTGAATTAAGAATCGGTCACACTCATTTTATGTGCTCTCTACGAATTCGTCCCCAAGACAAATCCCTCTCAAATCCTCCACTCCGTTCCACCGCCCGCGTCGCTTCGCATCACGTCTCTTCGCGTCGCGTCGCGTCGCGTCGCGTCGCGTCGGAGGGTCGCTTGCGAGGCGGCGACGGAACGTAGCGCTGCGCGGCGCACAAAAACCCGACGCAGATGCAATTACCTTCCGCCGCGGACGAGTAAATGAAGTTAAAAGGCTAAACAACGCGCGGAATAGCCCAAACGCCATTACGGCAACGCGCGCCCTGCACTTATGAATAAACCTCCCTGCCCGCCGCCGCCGCCGCCACCGCCGCTGCACAGTGCGCGCTATCGGCCGCTAGAGCGCGTGTCGGACAGCGTGGTTGAGCCGATGGCCGCCCGCACTACAGTAGGTGAGCCAGGAGCGGATCCACTATGTATTTTAGGGGGAAAACCATTTCAGTGTAGATTTTTAAATAATTTTAAATAGCCACAAGTAAAATATTGCTGGCTTGAAATTGGAAGCGAAAAAATTGAAAGAAACAAAGTTAACAATGTGAATTCTCCTTCTGGATGTGATCCTGTCCGTATATGATGAATTTTGGAAAAAAATAGCAAAATCACACACACACACACACACACACACACACACACACAGGGGAAGAAAAGGAAAAAATAACAATTGGATTGAGGGGCATGGTCTTTGAAGTACCTTTGAAGTGAAGGTATCATTACCTTCAAGCGAATTTTATTTGACTTTGTAGTGGAATTTTACCGTATTATACCATGCATCAGCCACTGAATGTCAATCATTGAATTACTCCTATGTAAATGATTTACACAGCTCTTCGGCAATGATCTTAAATGAGAAGGTTTCTCTTCTTTTGTACATTTTAAGTAGACGTTACACAACAAGAAATAAATATTTATTCAAATTAAGTATAGATAGAAAGATTTTATAAAGATAAACATGTGTTTTTGATTGTTACGATCCGATCATAATTATCAGAGAAAAATAAATGAATTAAAAATATCTCAAAGGAAGAATAGAACTTGTACAAATCAACCAGGTGATTCATTGAACTACCGTGTTCCTTGGACACATGTTTATCACCTAAACAAAGAACAAATATTCCAGGAAGTCCAATTTAAGTAAAGAAGCCTATCGGTGAATCAACACAGGTCCATAAACTGTATGATAACGACGCGTGATCGAAGCCTTTTGGTATACTCATTAACCACAAGCGATCTTAACAATGAACGGGATTCCACAGAAGATATTTCATTATCAGTACTTTACTATCGGAGAGTCGTGCACAGGAACATATTTTAAAGATCTTTTTTCAGTCGATCACAATTCAAGAAAACATCATGACTTCCAGTTAATAAATACTTGTTTGACTGATACTGTAATATGTGTTGTAATCTATGAACAGTGCGGTATGTTATTTGGAAATTATTCTCCCTACCACAATTTATTTCTCTTTCTATATACCTTCTTTCCATTTTAATATGTTTCTTATTGTGTCGGGTTTCTCTCCTACAGTACTGTCAACCAGTTTCGCGTGCGTTGAACATAGTCTGTGAACGTATGCCAGAAGAATTATTTCGAACACTTACTTGTCACGATTAAAGTTACTGGGACAGTTTATTGCAACTATGTTTACCCTGGGAGCGAGAGCTGAAGTCTCAGAGGAAATCCAGCAATTAGCTCGCACTCGTTTTCACTCCGAGCGAACATCAAGAGACGCGCCCCATGGTCGCGCCGCGCTGCGCCGCGGCGGCGAGCGCCACGTGCTGCGAGCTGTTGCTGTTCCCTTTGACATCTGTTGCGTGGCGTATGACGCCGAGGCTAATCCCGGCCCGGCAGCTGCCACCGCCCCAGCTCTTCCCCCACCCCTCCCTCACTCATCCCTTCCGTCAGCCTCCCGGGGAGCAGGGAAACTGAACCGATGTGCGATGAAGTGGTTCTGACTGCATTTTTAGCAATAAAAGGGAGAACTGAGTGGTAGAAAGTACAGGGCGGATTCAATCCCTTAATTTGAAGCACGCGTGACTTGGAATCTAAAGAATGTATAGCACTTTGTCAATGACAACAAAACTTACCATTGCGAATTTTGTGCAAGGTCCGAAATATGTAGCACAGGCGTTTCGCTTTTATTAGAAAGGCGAATCGGGCGAAACTGAATCTTTGGACACTGAATTTCCGCATCATATAATTGTAGCCATTGGCAGAAATTGATCTCGACAATACATATCCTTTCTTTGGGATGATAATCATAACAATGTTAAGCAATAAAACCTACAATAGAATTCATTTTCAAGAAATATAGGCAATTAGTTTATTCAGATTAAAGAATTAATAAAATTCTTCCGTGTGAGTTACTTAGAGGTTTAATGTTCCTTGTAGATAAGCAACCTCAAGAGAAGGGTCAACCGTGTACACTTGCCAGCAACCTCATAAAATACAAAACTGTACATTTTATGATACCGCAAATGGACATTTACTCATTTGACTATTCGCAACTTTAAAAGTTATGCACATAACATTTCTCTCTTCATTTCTTGCAGCTTCCTGATACTCCTCGAATTTGGAAGAGAGGTCGAACTAGACAACCTTGGAAAACCTGACGAACGAGGACGAGATGTGCATTTTACTGCAACTGCACTTCTTGTTTCTTTTTCCTCAAAGGAGGAGTCATCAAATTTTCATCACAGATTTAACACTTAAAATGTTTAAAGAGATAAAAAAAATTACAATTTTCTCAGAAAATTCTCGTTTTAAAAATAATTTCTGGGTAAATATCTGGCAATTGTTCTCAGTAGCTACTAAGAGAGAGTGATAAACTCATTCTTTTGTATTTAGGTGCGAGCATTCACGTACAATCTAGAAAAGAATTAAAATTACCGTTATATAAAGGAGCCAGATTATCACGAGTCCTATTTCTAGGACATAGTTTAATTTAAAAACATATTCAACGAAAATGGCATACCAATTTTTAAATAACCTTGTTTTTCTATTCAGTTTTGTCTTTTAGATAGTGCATATCAGCAAAGAGTAGATGGTAGAATTACCTACATTACGTGCATCACACAACCTACATGGTTTTTTAAATACATATATTCTCTTCCTGTTAATTTGTACAATGTATCAGGGATTTTAAGGTATTTTATAATAATTGTATACGCAAGATTCCAGCATTTAATCTGCAACTATATAACATTACTCTTAAAAGAATAACTTAAATTAACTGTATGTGAATAAATTGCATACAATTTAAAGAGAAGTGAAATGTGAAAAGGAGGGAAAATTCTTTTTTAGGTAAGAGGCAATGAAAAATGTCGTTTGAGAAACGTACACGTTCTACATGATTTAAATGTGCGCCTCTTTATGTTAGATATGCCGTCTCGCTCACCCCTGCCACTCATTCAAATACTGCTCCGCCATCCTTCACATCATAACATCACTATCGTCTACCTATGCATCAAATCACTGATCCATTCTAGGTTTTACCGTTAGGTTTGGCACTGGCATCATAGTAAAGAAATCAATTATCAGATGTTACCAGGCATCACAGTGCCCACTCTCCATCAGGCACATTCAATGACTACCACACGTTGCCATCAGTAATCCCGCGCCTTCACATTCCACACGTCGCCGTACATCGTCAAGCATCATCCGGCATCTCCATGCACCGTCAGGCGTCGGGCGGCCACCGTCAGGCATCAGGCGCCGTCGTCGTCACGTCGCCAGCGGAGGTCCGCAAAGCGCACGCAAAAGCTGATAAATGCGCTCGCATTGTAGCCAACTACGCCTTTTGCCGAGCGACAGAACACAATATCAATCCATAAATCAAAGGGGGGGGAGGCCGATAGATAAATCTGCGCCCGAAAAGGTTGAACAAACGAAAAGAGAGTGGAGAGTGAATGAGCGAGGGAGATACTAGATAAAGCAAAGCGCGAGGGGTGGCGGGTCGCGGAGAGGGAGGTGGAGGGCGGGGGGGAGGGGGGCGGCGGGATCCGAGGAAAAACTTTGTGTGTACTTTTGAGGGCACTTTTGCCCGCTTCCAGGCCGCTCGGGTCCGCCCGGGGCTTTTCTTTCTCGTCTCTTTTCTTTTTCAGAAATTGAACCGGTGATGGACGGCCGACTCGACAGAAGGTCGCCCGTAACACAAGAGTGACAAGAAGGTTCGCGACGCAGGAGGTAGGGGGCGCTGCACGAGCGGTGGGGCGGGGGACGGAGGAGGTGAAAGCGGCGTTGCCATGGTAAACTAAGTTTTGGGTAGTTGCGGAGCCTGGTCGACGAAAGGTGCGGAAAAATAAATTATTATCATCAACCCCTCTAAATCGTAATACTAGTGAGCCTTTGGTTCAATTGCAAATTAAATATTTTCGATTTAGCAAAGTCATTTATAAATTTGACATTTAGACTAGAGAGATCGCCTCAAAATATTGGGAATAATATGATTATTTTTTCCGTTTACAGATCTTTTCTGAATGGAAATCAAAAATGTTTCAAAGTAGATATACTCGAATTGAAAATATGTTAATTAATATTGTTAGATAGAAGTAGGCACTGACGACAAAATCTGGAGGAGATGTGAGCAACTGAAAATAAATTCGTAAAGGAGTGAAGTGTAGCAGTATATTTTTCTCTAAGAACTTTTATGGTGGTATGAACCATACTAAGATACAGAAAGAAGCAGGGAACAGTCCGAGGAGAAAAATTTGTAGCAGCCACGGTGGCGAAAGTGAATTGTTCAATATAAGTTACGCAGCCACACTCTGTTTATCACGCAAATTTTTTACGAAACTGAATAAGAATAAAATTCGCTAAAAATATTTGTACGGCAAGCATGATTTATTAAAATACAATTAAATCAAACGATTTAAACTGTATTCTATTTATTTTAGAAATAATTTTAGGAAAGTTATTAAGTTATTATAGATTATGATACGTAACACAACAGTAAAACACACAAAATTGAATCGAGGAGCAGAAAGTAAAAATAAATAAGAGTACACGATTCCTACACAGAAATTGCCGCACTCAAATGAACGAATCTTCAATATTTTCCAAAAAGAGGGAGATTTCAAGATCATGATTCCGAACCCTATTAGAAACGGAACCTGTTCGTAGCGCGACCGCGCAGCCATCAATAGCGAAGGCGCGGACCAAAGCGACCGACGCGGCGAGGGAGTTTCGGCGGACGGCGGAGGGCGAGAGGGGCCGGGGCGGGCGGGGTGCGCCTCACCATTAGCGTGAGGTGCGAGCCACATTCGCCCTCCGCCCGCCCGCTCGCCCGCCGCCTCGGGGTCCGGCGTCGCCGCCCAGACGTCGCCCTGGCGTCGCCCCGCCTTGATGAATGGCCGTCGATCGGAGCGACAGCGAGATCTGGGACGTGGCGTGGGCCCTGCCGGCGGGGGTGGCGGCGGGGGCGGGAGGCGGAAGGAGGAGGGTGGCGCTGCAGGCGGAAGGAGAACGAAGCAACCCCACAAGAGGGCTCACGGAAAGAGCGAGGACTAAGAGAAGAAAGTGGAAAGAGACAGAGAAATATTTAAGACCGCGAAACGCTGAACACGGCGGCTTGATAACATGGTAATATTTGTTTCGGGTCAAGCAAGAGGAAGCGGAGGGTAAAGAAAAAAAAGAAGATAAAGAGAAGAAGGGGAAGACATAGGGCTGGGAATTAAATTGAGGTAGGGCCGGGCTCATTTGGAATAAATAGGCAGACACAAAAAGAAATATAGAGAAATATTGACAAGAATAGAAGGAAAATTAATGAGTAAGTGTAAATTGTGAGGAAGTGTAAAGTCCGACGGTATGAAAGATCATAAACTGAATTGTAAACTTTTAGGGAAGAGAAACGACGGCTGATCAAGGACAAAGACGGATGATATTCACCTTGACCATAAAACAGGTCAAATCACCTTATTTTTGAATGTGAAGAAAGACAAATAGATATCTAGAAGGTAGAAAAATAAATTGTGAATGGAAGAGAAAATATGAAAGAAAACTGAAAGGCAAAGTAAATGAACAAAGAAAAAAAATCTGTGGAAGAGCATATGCAATTCAACAACAAAGCTGAGCGAATGTTGCAAAACGAAAGTCAGGTAGATGTGCTTGACAAAGAAGGATGAGTAAATGAAGGTCGTTATTAACTAGGGAATAGAAAGAAAAGGATATAGGTAAAGGTTCAAGAAGATCCAAAAAGATTTCGGACAGTCATATTTATAAAATTAACAACTTTTATTTACGAAATTGTTAATTTTGTTGTTAATGTTGTTAATTTTATAAATATGACTGTCCGAAATCTTTTTGGATCTTCTTGAACTTTTACATCAATCTAAGTGACAGCTTTGCAAAAGAATTTCAAAAGGATATAGGGTTGGAGGGCAGTCCGATAAAAAGGAAAAGATTTAGAAGAAAAGGTGGACGATCAGGTGATGACGCACGGAATTCGAAAGAAGCAAGTTTACCCTCGAGGTAACAGTTAAACGATGAAACATTGAAAGATACTGCGTCGGTACATCGAATGACGCTGCCTCGTTACAGCAGGAGACGTTGCTTCGATACATCGAGAGACGCCGGGTTGTTACATCGAGAGACGTTGCTTCGATACATCGAGAGACGCTGGATCGTTACATCGAGAGTCACTGCGTAGACACATCGAGAGAAGCTGTGTCGATACATCGAGGTACGCTGTCTCGATATATCGCTGAATGAGGTAAAGATGATGGTGGGTATGGAAACAATAAAAACGCGTTCGAAAATAGGACAAAGAGTCATCGAATTTTAGCAGTGAGTCAATAGTCCACCGTCGTATGGTTCTAGTTATTACACGTAAGACAAATTTAATAAAAATAATAGTACGATTAGGAAAATAATATCCGATTTGCTGTTTTCAAATGAAAGAATTCTCACGTATGTCTCCCCTTGAATTATTTCAAGGGCAATGTTCACCTGTTCACATTTTCTGATTATTCTTTAACATACAATCTCTACTCTACTAATACATCATTCATACTTAACACAAAAGAATTATCAATAATGCAGTGCGAAGACGCGATGTAACTTGAGATATCTGCAGATATGATCATTTCTTTTAATGTTGCATCCGCTACTTTCGAACACTTTTATATGAAAATAGTGTAAACTGCTAATACGATATTATATGAGATAAAAAACTTCAACTAAGAAAACAATTGACAGAAAAGAATAACGCCAACGTGACCAATGTATCCAGCTTCAATTTTTCTCCCAAACCCTTACATCTCACCGCCAACAGCGACCATCGACACGCGAGTATCCGATCCCACGCAACTGTCAGCGACCTTGTGACACCGCCGCGCACGTGACGCAAGCCCAAAACGAATCCGGGGTCTCGGAGAGCCAGGTGGCGTCTTTTGTGACCGGCGGGGTGCACAAGGGGGGGCCCTGAAAACAGCGACAGCGAAAAAAACCCTCAACAAACTTCCCGACGACGACACACCGTCCTGGATGGGGAGGGTTTCACGAGAATCGTGATAACACTTTCCGCCCGCCCCACAATGCACTGTGGCTAATCCGAAAGTACATATTTTACAGAACGGCGACCGGCCGCGGCCCGCGACGACGTCCACAAAAACGCGTCCGAGCGGCGACGCGGCGGCGGCCGGGCGCCGAAGGGGGTAGCCGGCGAGGACGCTCCACAATGGCGGACGCCCGTTGAGGACGAGAGTCAAGTCATCCGATAAACAAATACCTCGCGTTCGGCCCCGCCCGCGTCGCCGGCCGGGCACGCTGGAAACGAAACCGGCGCTGGGGAAAAAACGCGCGGCCGTGGGGCACACAAAAGTCTCGAAGACAAATTTATATGGGAACGGACGCGGAGGGCAGTCTGTCGTTGAAGAGCAGTGGGTGCGTGGTTGGTTGGTGAGGCGGAAGTGTTGGTGACGAAAGTGGTGGAGACGGCAGCGGAGCTGAAGTTGGGGGTTAGAACTGGGACATGGGTAGGGACAAGAGAGTTGGCGATGGCAGCGAGTTGCGGACAGAGAAGGAAATGGTAGAATGGGCGATGATAACTGCAGAAGTATCGAAGGTGGTATCGTGGGTTGCAGAGTGATGGCAAGGGAGCTATGGCAACGGTTTCATGGCGGTGGGGTAATGGCGGCGGGATAATGGCAGTGGGGTAACGGCGGTGGGATAATGGCGATGGGGTAATGGCTGTTGAGTAATGGCTGTTGGGTAATGGCGGCGGGGTGATGGTGAGACAGGTAATGGAGAAAAGGATCATGGAGGCGGGGTGATGGTGGGAAGATGATGGCACAAAGGATGATGGCGGCGGAACAATCGCTCCAGCCGCATGTTGAGAACGGAGTGATTGCGGCGACGAAGTGATAGCAGCGACGGGATGATGGGGTAACGGCAGGAGGCTTCTTCGCTTGTGTCAGCAAAGGCGGTGTGATGACAGCTCCGCGGCGGCGGTAGCGAAAGCAACATTCGTGCAGGTTGTGCCGGTGATGGTATTAGTGAAGCAGCAATAATGGTGGTAGCAGTGGTGGAGACATAGGTTCGGCGGTAGCGGTGTCAGCAGTACTGGCGATGTAGGGGCGGCAGTGTCGGTGACAGCAGTAGTGGCGATATAGGGGCGCCGGTAACGGTGACAGCAGTAGTGGCGATATAGGGGCGCCGGTAACGGTGACAGCAGTAGTGGCGATGTAGAGGCGGCGGTAACGGTGACAGCAGTAGAGGTGATGTAGGGGCGGCGGTGGCGGTGACGCCTTCCTCGAACCGGCGCCCCCGTGTCTCACGTAGGGATCATTGTGGGGCTAATTCACCGAGAAATTTCCATTAAGAGGGAGCTGCACAAAGGACAGCGGCGGCGGCGAGAGAGGTTCGGCGATTGAGAGGGAAAGGGGGAGGAAGCGGCGAAACAGGAAGTGGCGAAGAGGGAGAAAATGACACGGAGAAATAGAACGGAATCAGCAGGAGAGTACAAGTTGGAACTCGAGTTAAAAATTGAGGGTGTTCACTCATTTTTTGTAAAAAATAAGACATTTAGGTAAAAAAAACTGGGATTGTTGGTGGAATCTCAGACTTGCAGAGCTGAAAAGAAAACAGAAATGTCGAAGAGTAAACGAGTAACAAACAATGTACGGACGAGTAAAAATAAACGATAGTGGAGTAGGTTTTCAATAGGCTTTTCATTTTGAGTAAATGTCTGTATTTTTCAGCTGTGTACAAAGTAATTGACATGAACTTAGCAAATAATTTAAGACAACTGCGATCAGAAATGTGACTGTTATATTCCGACTTACGCGATAGCAACTCTCGCCTTCAACAATTTGTCTATGTCTCAAGATCTGTTCAAGGCATCTGCCCAGAACGTTCCCTACCTTAGTAAATAAAATTGTCTGTGATTGTGTGTGACTTTGACTTCAAAATATATACCTATTCATAATCTCATAACGTTACTTATGTGATATATAAACCAATTCAATTGTTTTTACTATTCTTGTCTGTCCTGGATGATATCAAGAAATGTTGAACAGATTTTAATGGGGTTTTCACAAAAGTATAGAGTTTTTTTGCGGGCATAACTTATCAACTATTTTTCAAATTATTATTTCCTATTATATCAAGAACAATGATCATTTCTTTACTTTTATACGTAAATCTATATTTTCGTTTCGATTTTAACGAAATTTTATACATATGACCGTCGAAACAACAGAACAGTTACTGTGTACATGGGGCATCTTAAAACTAACTGGTCTTCCTTTTCTACCCTTTAAAGCAAAATTTAAGGGTCCACTCTTTCAGTTTTTTGCAAGAGTTCGAAGATAGCGAATAAATCTACCAAACGAAATAAAACATTTCTAAGAGCCCATGAAAGTCCCTACTAAATGCCTTTTAATTCATTCCAAAAGCGGAATTAGGCTTTGAGTACTGGAAGATAAAACTTTTTATTGGAAGTGACAGGAAAATGTAACCCAGCTGTTAATAGGAATGAGAGTGGTAGCAAGAATGATCGTAGCGAACACTGTAGGGCGAGGTGAGACGCGATGGGAAGGGGCAAGGTGATCTGGCCGGGGAAACTGGGAAGGGCAGGCCACGGTGGTTGAGGGTAGGGTAGGGAACGGTAGAGCCAGGCTGAACCTTACATTTAATGCATTCCTTTTCCTCTACAATATTTGATTGTGAATAAATAAACACGCAACTCAGAGAACTTCAATAATCTCGTAAGCTACCAGAAACATGTAAACCGAAATAATTTGATTCACAGAATAGCAATGCCAACAACGTAAATTAGTTCTTACAAAAGCCGATAAGGTGAAAAGGACAAACTGTTTGAAAAACAAAAAATATATAAACCACAATCCAACAGAAACACGAAAACAGTGACATTTCGACACAGACGATTGGAACTGCAACAAAAACCATTATCAATGTCTTTTCTCATTTACGATACGAAACTCTACGAAGGGTAACAGATAATATTATTATTAATAATAATAATAATAATAATAATAATAATGAGTCCCGCAAAATTTGTGTAAGAATTTGGCCAAACTCCTAGATAGCTCAAAAGGCTGGGAAGTGCAAGAAATTGCTTTATTTGGAACAGCCCACAATTTGCGCAAAGTATTGTGGAGGCACCGACAGTCCTGCTCCATAGGTAGCGGGTTGCAACTTGGAGTGGATTTTATATTCAGCCGACTCGTAAAATCTTTAGTCCTGATGTAGTGGAATAATAATAATAATAATAACAACAACAACAATAGTAATAAATAGTTAATATCATAATAAAACTGCACTCTTCCAGTAACGTGGATGGATGCTGAGAAAATCCCACCCGTGCGATTGCAACTGCAGCGATGAGGGCCATCGACGTCTCACGGCCGCTCGTAGATCCGTCTCTGAGTGACCGCATGTCCCGGAGTCTGCCCCGTCTCGTCGGTTGAGCTCCCCTCCCCCTCCCCGCCCGCCCCCAGATTCCTCCACGCCCGCGCCATAAAAGACCGCCCGCCCGCCCCGCCTGCTCGCCCGTCCATCGGTCCGTCCGCCCCGGCCGGCCGCACCGCACCGCGGCGGCGGCGACGCCGGTAAATGATACACCGAATCGGCCGGCGGGTCGGAGAAGTACGGTTATAAATGCGGCATCCATCACGCGCCTCCCGGAGTAATAATATAGTGGCGCCGCGAGGGAGACGGCCGGCGACGGACAGGTCTCGGGGAGCGGCGCGACGCGCCGACGACGGCGGCGACGGCGTGGCGGCGCGGGTGAGGGACGCTGGTAGGGTGGTGATAGGGTGGTGATATTTAAGGATTGTCCGTCATAAAAATTGGAGATGAAATGAATAATGCCGACGAGGGTGGAGGGGTTTGGGATTGGCCCGGCGCGGAGGCGAGCGTGGGGAAGTCACCCTGGAAGGGGGGTGGGGAGAGAAGAGGATGGTGGCAGGGTGGTGATGCTTAAGGACTGGCCCCCATACAAGTCGGTGATGACGCGGGTGAGAGTGTGAGGACAGGGCGGCGAGGCGGGGTGCGGGGGTACGACACCCTGGAAGAGGAGGAGAGGTTAGGGTGGTGATAGAGTGGTGATACTTAAATATTGGCCGTCATCAAACTTGGTGATGAAACGGATGAAGCCGTGAAGAAGTGAGGACGAGGGTGAGGGGGTTCGGATGTGCCCGCATGGCGGCGAGAGCGTAGAAGTCTGCTTGGAAAGAGGGAGAGGTGTGGGCGGTGACAGGGTGTTGATTTTTAATGATTGGCTGTAAAAATACTGGTGCTGATGCCGAGGTGATGACGCGGATGAGTGAGTGGAGACGGGCCGGCGCGGCGGTGGGTGCAGGCAAGATAACCTATTAGAGGGAAAGGTGATGGCAGTGGCAGGGTGGTGATGATAATGGAAATAAAACGAATGATGCCGAAATGACGCTGAAGGTGAGAGGGTAGGGACGGGCCAGCGCGGTGGCGAGTATGGGGAAGTCACCCTGATAGGGGGAGTGGAGGGCGGGACAGAGTAATGATTTTTAAGAATTGGACCCCATAAAAATCGGTGATAGTGAAGTGATGACGCGGGTATGGGTGGGTGACGCGGGGTGTGAGTGGGGGTGAGGACTGGCCTGCGCGGCGGCGGGTGCGGGCAAGACATCCTGGTAGGGGGAAAGTTATGACGGTGACAGGGTGGTGATGTTCAAGAATAGGACGCCATAAAAATCGGTGATGATGCAGAAGCAATGACGCGGATGAGAGAGAGATGTGGCGAGCACGGACAAGAGAGCCTGGTAGGGGGAGAGAGGTGATGTGGTAGGGGGAGAGAGGTATATAGCGGTGGCTTAGTGAAAAAATGAGTATGAAGTGTGGTTGTGATATGACGTCCTTTGGTTCGGAATGGCGGATTAATAAGGTGGGAAGGTCTGATATGGAAAGTTTGGCATTTCTGATGGTTGCAGTGGAGATAATGTAAACTTGAATTAGAGACAGGTAGTCCAGGGTACAGTTATGGTGATGGAACGTTTGGAGGAGAGTGGTGATTGACTCCGAATATCAATGCTACTTGGAGGGTCGAGGACATAAGGTTATCCTGGTGATACCAATAAGGACGATGATGAGGCCGACAATAATGACGACGATGATGAAGCCGAGAATAATGACGATGACGCTTACGATGATGACGATGATAACAGCTGAAGTAGTTTTAGCGCGCCAACAAAATCAGGAGGCTTTGGACATTGTGCTAGTTACGGTTGAAGGGGAACATCATGATTGGCGTTAGCAGCAAAGAACGTTTACGAACGATGGTGGCGAAGGCGGCGAAGCGTTGGGGTCGGCTTCGGGCCAGCAGATGGACCTCCGTCGTTTTGGTCTTGTCGATACCTGAGGAGCGAGTTGATGGCTGCCCGTCATGAAACCTGCCTGGAGAAGTGGATGGCCTGCTCGAAAGGACTCCTCAGTCGTGGTTTACTAACTTGCCTTGGTGGGTGCCACGTAGAGGATTTCCTTCTTCGCCCACCGGCCGCGATAATCAGCCGCTCCAAGATGCCTGAATTAGTGCGTGCTAATTTAATACAGAAATCGTATGCTGGAGAAAAACTTGTGAAAGAACACTCTTACAGGATTAATAGTAATTTAGAAACCGAGAAAGAAATAGTACATTAATTTTATTTTTCACATAACAGAGAAACAGTGTCGTGAATTTATAATTATTAAAATAAATTTGTGCTGCGGTTTTGTGGGCTTATCCACGTTCATTTTGTTCAAGACTTCTTTTCTCTCTTTGCTATATGATCAGAATAGGATAAAAGCAGTATAAATTAAGGGGAGATCAAGCTCCAATGTAAGTGTCAACCAACAGATGGCACCAGTGACACACTATCCATTGGGATGAAGGTAGAGGGCAGCACAAATCATTCACAGCAGTTACAATTGTCAATAAGTATTTGTTGCAAAAAATTAGATTCTTAAACTCCAATTACAAATTTTACAAGAGGTATTTCAGTAATGTAAATGCACCATATCGTACTTGCATTGTTATTTTGCGAAACAGAATGTGGATGCTTCATTAGTATTCAAAATATATTTTGTATGGGATTATAAGTGCTTATATTCGCATAATATCTTTCTTACAATTATCTAAACTTAAATACGAGTATAATTTATATTTTCACGGCATTGTATGTATATTATGAATTGATGGAATACATTCATGAAAAATTATTTCTAAAGAGACTATTCGCGAAAACTCACTATACTCTTGTTAAACCACAGTTACTAATTTAATTACATTACAATTAAGTGAATTAGAATTGAAATTCGCTAGCTATACCGCATAATAGTCAACCGCATTGGAAATGATTGAAAGAGATTTATTGAATTACCTGGCGCGGTAGTCGAGGCACTTGTATAATCAATCTTGGTATCACCGAAGCCCACAACTGCTTCCGACAGCAACTTTCAATTCCCAGAAACTTTCTGAGAGGGAAATGACATACGAATGACCCTGAAGAAGAAACGACCACCCAATCACCGCCCACTCGACAGTCTCCCACCCAAATGTTCAACCTGTATGCGGCGATCGGGGGCCACTTCCGCAACCGCCACGATTCTGGCCGCTGTTTTCATGATCAGTGTCTCTCCGCGCACAATACGCAAATTAACTTAAGTATTGCGTATTTTCTATAATATATACTTTCGTAATTTACGCGAAAATCATTTATTATAAAAAAATATTACTCTGGTCATCAACGTCGACAATACCGCAAGCATGCGACAGAATTAAAATGTTAAGTGATATTTAGGGAATATCAGAAAATATTGAAAACATCACTTTTCCGATGTTGGTTCACATGTATCCACAAAAAACGGCAAACAAATAATTAGTTTTTATTGGTACAATTGTAAATTTTTTCTTGATTATCCCCGCTTTTGAGAGCAATGCAAAGAAAATTTCAAGACCGTCAGGATGACCGGGACGACCATCCCCTCGTGGACAGATCCTGCTGTCCAGTGCACCGGAATGCGACCGGCTGCGACAACACCTGCGAGAGGCCGCGGCACAGCAGCCCCTTTCACGAAGAGCTCCTCTCACACAATGCGCGAACCGCACGCCCCCGCAGAGCACATGCAGCGACACAGTGCCGGCACGCGTAGCGCTGGAAGGACAAACTTAGCACCGCCAAACGCGCACCGCCAAACGCGCACCGCCAAACGCGCACCGCCAAACGCGCACCGCCAAATGCGCACCGCCAAACACGCATCATTAATAAAATGCTTTCTTAATTTACTTTGAAATTGGCCCGTCTTAAATATTTTGAAGTTACTTTTTCTAAAATGATGGATGAGGTGAACGAAGCAATTACGAATTTATTGAGAGAAAAAACTTTAATAGAAGTACGACAGCTCATTTCTTCACGATCTTTACGACTTTAACGAAGAATTAATAAAGAATATAAACAGTCCTAGTTTATATATCAGACACTTTAGCATACATAGACACTTTAGCATACACGTTCGCAACTGGAAGATTGAAGTCTGAAAGGCGTTAGGTTCGATTAATTAATTAGTGATTCCTGGCGCTTCAACTGTTAAGGTCATTATTCCCGTAAGTGTAGAACATGTTTTTTATCGCAGGAGGTGGTGATGATCTTCCCCGCTGGATGACGATATCCGGCGCTGACGTACCTGTCGGTTTCAGTTTTTAAAAATTTAATTTCATTTTTTTTAACACACCAGGTATCTGCCACCCGCGGGGCGCCGCCCCAGCCGGGACAAACTTCAAGCTCCCGACAGATCTCCCAGCAAGTGTGGTGGTGTAGTGCGTATGAGTGTACGTGTGTAAGTAAGGGGTGAGGAATAGAAAAGGAAGAGGAAGGAAAGATTGCGCGCGGTTCGTGGCCCGTTTGTTAGGGTACAACTCCGGCATTCGCCTGGTGTTGATCCAAGAAATTGCGGAAAACAACCGATTAGAGCAGCTAGAATTCTCCAGACAGCGGCTGAATTCACCCTAGATATGTCTTAGTGTTGAGGCACGTCAGCGTTCATAGCATGGCTGGGACTGCAGTTACGACTTTGCAAGAACAGGTTATCACACACGATTAACCACATCGTAAGGCCTCTTTCAGAAGACCTAAGGCAATTTCGACTCACTTTGAATAATACTTTGACGTACGATCGACGTCTGAAGACGCAACGTCCTCCAGATCACCGTCGCGTGGCCAGACGATCCTTCCTTCTCTGTTCGGAATGCAGGACAGGGGCCGCCACCTGCGACGACGCTTTCACGCGCGGCGCGGCCCCGCGCACAATGCGCCCGCAGCGCGCCCCGCGGCGCAAACGCCTACCAGCGAACGCCCATTTAACATCTGCCGGTGAATACCTGACCGCGCCTGCCGCCTTCACAAACGCACGGCGCGACTTGTGGCGCCCGACGCGCGGAATTAGATAACAAAAGGAAAAGGAAAGGGAGCGGCGGAAAAAATAGGAAATTTTTCAGGAATGACTTTGGCACTTCCACGGCTGTGAGGTGGTGCCGGCGGCGACGGCGGCCGGTCAGGGTGGGGGAGGTGACTGGCGGTGGATGCGGTGGGGGAAACGGAGGACGAGGGAGTGGAAGAGGGCTCCGGCCGTCGACAGGGGTAATGCGAGAGGGGGTGGCAGAGGTGGGATTGAGGGTGGTTGTAGGGGTGGTGGGGATGATGTTAGTGGTGGTGGTGGCAGTGCTGGTAATGCTAGTGGTGGTGGTGGTGCTGGTAATGCTAGTGGTGGTGGTGGTGCTGTTAGTGGAGGCAGTGCTAGTAACGGTGGCAGTGCTAGTAGTGGTGATAGTGCTGGTAATGGTGGTGGAGCTGGTATTGGCGGTAGCGCTGGTAATTGTGGTAGCGCTGGTAGTGCTTGTAATGGTGGTGGTAGTGCTGGTAGTGGAGGTGGTACTGGTAGTGGAGGTGGTGCTGGTAGGGGAGGTGGTGCAGGTAGGGGAGGTGGTGCTGGTAATGGTGGTGGTGCTTGTAGTGGTGGTAGTGGTGATAGTGGTGCTAGTGGTGGTAGTGCTAGTATGCTGGTAGTGATAGCGGTGTTGGGCCGACGGGTAAGAAGGGGGCTAGGCGAAGGCGGTGGGTGGCGGGGAAATAGAAGCGGCGACTGCAGTGGCAGTGACAGAGGTGTCAGTGGACACGCTGGGGGCCGTCAGAAGAGGCGGTGCCATGGGCGGTGGGGATGGGGAGTGGGGGCAGGAATCCAGGATACAGGATACAGGCGATGGAAAGAGAACGGACGGGTCGGTAGCGCAAACGGAGGCGGCGATGGCAAAGTTGGTGGCGGAGCCTTTGGGAGCGGGGACGGGGGAGGGAGCCAGGGCTGTGGCGGCGAGGGGGAAAGAGCAGAGCAGCGGTGGGAGGCAGTTGTGGGGGCGGCGGAGTCGGCGGCGGTGTGCGAGCCTTCGAACAGCCGCCAAGTGACCACGGCAAGGGCCGTACATTAATCATTCATTTGCTCCGTTTTGTTGGAAAGCTGAACGCTCCGTGAGAAAGAGAGGGCGCAGGCCGCCGCGCGGCTCGGGGTTGGCCAAATCTGCGTTCGACTTCGCCGGCGCACGAAACGCTTCTTTTGGGGGTGAGGTTAGGATGACGCAACGGAATAATGTAAATTTTTGTCGATTAGTCCTCTAAGTTTTTCGTTTTCCAATTGGTAGTAGTCAACAATTTCTGAATACTCATTGCCTCTCTTAATTGAAGTTTGAAATCAAAATTGTGGATATGATATAAAAATTAATAATTCAAATAAACAGGGTTATTATTTTAGAAGCGAAATCAATAACGTAGTCCAGAAAAGTACTTTGCCCAGAGTCCGAGAGACAACTATCATATTACTCACTTTCTTCGTCACGTGTTCTGAAAAGTGTCAAGACATTTGCGGGCTTATTATGCATTGGGCCTTGATATGCGTTTGTAGACAAATTAGATGAAAATATTTTTTAGCAACGAGTTGTATAAATAGCCAGGAGTATTAACAGCTACAGCCAGTAAGAGTAAATAGAATTAATTTGATACTCAGTGTATTTGAAACTTTAAAAGTAAATTTGGAAGAATGTGGTTAATTTTTTAGTTCAATTTTCAATTTAAATTGAACTAAATGAGTCTCTCTTAATAAACCTAAGTTGACTAAGCTTACATCAGTTATTTCACCCTTTCATCCATTACTTTATCAACTATCCTGAGAAACATGGGCACATTTTAAGACTGTTGCAATAGAAACCTATGCACTCAACAATACATCGATTTTACAGAAACGTTGTTGAATATATTCATGCTTTAATAAAACAGCAATAAGAGTTGCTTCAATATTTTGAAAAATCATTGAATTATCAGTTCACTTCTATTGATTTATAAACGCCCTAAAATCAATAATAAAACGTATACATTTTAATTATAAATTTCTGTGAGACCTTTATTCCTGCTTTTTGCTGTCAGATGACTGACATCAACAACGATAACAAGAAACATTTTTGTTGCACAAGTAATTTCTTAATTTTGCAAGGTTACAGTTGTTACAATTTACTCATTTCTAAACATATTTCAGCCCAATCCACCACTGGCAAATAACTCACGCAGACAAATTTCCTTTCAAAGAAGCAACATACCACCTGAAAGAACGCCGCTTTATACAAAGTAAGAAAAAATCGGTGCCATTCTTAAACCGCTGAGGCTGCAGCTCCGTCGAGAAGCATGGCTGCATGAATGGGGGACAGGCCACTCTCTGCGCACCGGGCAAAAAAAAATCCCCACTTTGTGCACGCCTGGCGGGGAGGGGGAGGGGCGGGGCGGGGCGGGAGCGCGCGGGCGGGCGGCAGAGAGGGGAAGATTAGAGCGCGGCGCTCTCAGGGGTGAAGGAGGGGGTGGTAGGGTGGGGGAAGGGGCGGGACCACAGCCGCACATTACCGGCGCCGCTTCGCCCCCGCCGCAGCAGCCCTGCTGCCAGCGTCCCCGCCGTTGCCATCCCCTCATCATCCCCGTCATAGGCGTCCCGCCTCAGCCGCTGCCTCCTATGTCATCCCCCGCTCCCGAAGCTTTCGTCTCTCGCGCCCCTAGCCCGCTCCCGTTGCCAGCCCGACATTGCACTGGCACCGTCGTCCCCGCTCCCTCCGTGGACCTCTCTTCCGTTGTCTTCCCCGTCCGCACAATCACCGCTACTGACGTTACCTTTCCCGCCATCGCGTCCGCCCCCGACAATATCCCCGTCTTCGATGCCACCGCCCCTACCGCTCCCGTTGCACCTCCGCCACATTCTCGTGCCCCCTCCCATCTCCGTTCCCGTCCCTGCCTGTCACCTCCGCCGCCACCATTCGCATTTCCGCCCCTGTCTCCTTCTCCGCCACCATTCACATCCCCGTCTATGTCCCCAATCGACCACCGTTCCCGTCCCCACCTCCGTCCCCTCCTCCGCCACCGCTCCAGTCCCCGCCACTGTCCCCCGTCTCATCTCTCATCCTCCGTCTCCGTTCCTTTGCCCGCCTTCACCAAGTTCCCGTCCCTGCCAACGTTTGTGTCTTCTCCGCCACCTCCGTTCCCTTTCCTCGCCTCCACTCTCCGTTCCCTCAACTCTCCCACCCCCGCCTTCCGCCTCCACCTTCGCCCTTCCCCGCCTCCACCCTCCGTCCGTCCACCGACCCCGCACCGCCCGCCTTCGCCGTGCTGGCAGGGAAAGCGACCGAAGCGACGCGGGGATGGGAACGGAGACGAAACGGAGGCGGGGACTGGGGACGAGGCGCGGGGGGAGGCCTGTGGGAGGGGGCGGGAGCGCGGCGGTCCTTGCCTGAATAACAGGGGCGCAGCTCGCCGCACCGCGCCGTGCCGCACCGCACCGCGCAGCGCCGCGCCACGGCCAGCTTACTTTATTTATGGCCAACTTTTCTGAAGCTGTCCATGTCACCCTCCGTTCAAACGCGTCTCTCATCTGCGGGACGGTCGCCTCCTCCCCCCACCTCCGCCCAACTCGTCCTTCTCCCTGCACCGCCGTCGCAGAATCCACCCCCTCCCCGTCCCTCTGCCTCCCACCACCTCCCGGACTCTCCCTCGCACGCAAAAATACTCCATATAAATTAAATACGGAGAGGGGAGATCCCGGGCTCCGCCACCAAACAGAGAAATTGCCCAAGCGCTCCTTTTTTTGGGGGCTACAAAACCGTCGAGCAGAACACATCCCAGCGGCAGCGAATCGAAATTTGGCTTAGTCTTAGTCGGCGGGCGAGAAGTAATGAGGAAGCGATGGGGGAGGGAAGGCTGACGCGCAACCAACTCACGCTGGACTCGGTTTGGATGTTCGCGGAGGAGGGCGCAGCACCCTTGGCTTTCTTGGGCACGACAATTAATTGTGCATTTTAGAAGAACTCGTATCAAATACTATGATCTTTCAGCAATTAGTTTCTATTCTTTCTCAAGAATAATCGAAGTCGTAAGAGGGTAACGTATGTATCTAAGAGTTTATTATAACTTAGAGTAGTAGCATCCATAATTATTAATAAAATAATAATTATAATTACTATTATTACTATTATTATTATTATTATTATTTAGCGGTTGTTACACCCAAGAATAGTGAGAATTTGTGTGGAAAAGTTCAAACTAGTAAATGAAATCCGAGTACGAAGTACGTGTTTTTATGAAAAGAAAGTGATACAAATCAACATACTCTGAACTGAAAGAGGGAACTTACAAAGTAAAGCATTCTACAATAATTAATGTTCAGAGGTGAATGTAAATTCTCCTCTGTGGATGAGCCCCATGTCTTCTGCAACTTACGGTGACAACGAAAGAGCGTCACCTCACTCGGGAGACTAAAACAATTCCAAAAGAATTAATCTTAAAAACTGCGTGAGACTCCCCTCGTCGAATGCAACCTAATGTCTCTTGGAAACCCATTGAAACAGATAGAGTATCACCTCACGCGGGGGGAGGGGGATAAAGGTCTGCAGCGAACGCCCCTTCCTGGTTTCTCAGAACGCAAGGCGGCCCCACGGAACGGAGTGTTTCCCCACCCCCATAATTACGTTGATGAGAGAGCGTTCGGCGATCGCCACCCACCACTTCCCCCGCCCCCGTCGGCACCGGATGCCCACGCACCATTTGTGAGATCGGCAGCGTCCGGTGCTTGCTTCCAGCCCGTATGTTAATGAGGTGATCGGCAGGAGATTGAAGAAAATCGAACAAACTCATCCTGCCGGAATAATGGACACGCGGAGGAGAACACAGCTGGCCACTGAGCTCAAATCGACGTAGGCATTACGGTCGGAGTCAATGGCCCAGTGCAGCGTTATTTTCACACTCTCGCGGAGAACTGCTTCCCGACGAACTTCTCAACGAGAAATTGCTGCCGAGGAAAAAGCTGCTGGAGAACAGAAATGCACCTGGCTGGTAATTGGAATGCGTTATTTTTAATGAGAAGGGAGAGAGCAATGAAAAAATATTGTTTTTATGCTCTAGAAACTTCAAAAACAATGACGAACTAAAAGGAAAAGCTTGATTAAAACATCCAGCAGACATTCAGAATAAATACTTGTATATCAGCAAATTAATACTTGTATATCAGCAAATTAAAAAGATTCAGAAACATTCAGAAATAATCACGAGGTTTTAAAATCACGAACTTCGCTATTAATAGCTCTTTCATTGGAAGCGTCATTAATACGAAGCGGACACACGACATATTCATGTCGTTTTCTAGCAGAATAGTGTCAAAAATGCAATATAGAAATTAAAACATCAGGAATTATAGAGGAATGACAAACGAAAAACCACAACAACACAACAACACTTCGGAATAATTTCGAGTTTGTTCCTATAAAACTATTTGACCGAAAGGACGAAATAGTTATAAGAGGTGAGTGGAATAGAAGTGAAATATATTTACCCAGATTTTCCGCAGCTATTAATACGATTTAAATAAAATTACAAAACAGCCCATAAATTTACACAAATAACGCCAAAAATCAACAGGCCCAGGTGAAAGGCAAAGAGGCACCGCGGCCAAAGCAAACGAGGCTGTCGACGCGCAGAGGAGGAGCGCGCTGGGCGGAGGGGAGGGGAGGAGGGGTAGCGAGGGAGGGGAGGGGAGGTCGCGTAGGCCCCACCCACGTCGTCTCCGCGCGCGAGCTCGCAAGCAGGACGAAATAAATCAACGGCGCGCGGACCTCCGCGACGCGGCGCGGCGCGGCCCGGCCCGGCCCGCAGCCAGGGCCGCCCCCGCCACGCCCCTCGCCTCGCTGCCCCGCCCCCACAACAGCCCTTCCCGCAGGCCCCGCCCCCGCCGGCCGCCGGCCGCTCCGGGGTTGTCGTTGGTCCCGCCGTCCCTGCTACCCCACCCATCGTCCCACCCCGATCTCATCCTGTCCTGTCGCTAGAGAAACCCATTCCCGCGGCATATCCCCGCTTTCCCTTCACCGCTTCCCGCACCTGCGTCCTCTTTCGTCGCTCTCTTCCACTATCCGTCCCCGAGCAATGAGATCACAGTTCCTCGGGCGACTACCTCTGCCTTCGTACCCACTACACGTCTCCATGCCGCCCCCACAACAGCTCTTCCCCGAAGGCATCGCCCCACGCCAGCTCCCGAGTTGGTCGGGAGCTCCGGGTTTGGCTTGGACCCCGCCCTGCTACACGCCTCCAGCCCGCCCCGAAGGCACAGGATTTCCGAGACCGGCTAGATCGCTAGGACGAGTTCAGCCGCTGTGTGGACGAAAATTCTAGCGGCCGGCTGCTCCAATCAGTTGTTTGACGTGGTTTCTCCCATCAACACCTGGCGAATGCCGGAGCAGTACCCTGACAAACGGGACACAGACGGAGCGCGCTGTCCTTCCCATTCCCTGTCCTATCCAACCCCTTACTTGCACTGAAGCACTACACTACCACACATCCTGGGAGACCGCTCGGGGGCTTGGAGCTTGTCCCTGCTGATGGAAGATACCCGGCTGGTGAAAACACCTCTAGCCGACAGTAGGTCGTCGTCTGATCTCGCCATCCAGCTGTGGATGTCCACCGCCACCTACCGAGCAAACACGTGCACTACACTCACGGGACTAATGACCTTAGCCATTGTCTCGCCCGGAATCTCAGTCAATCAATAATCGAAGGCACAGCTACCGCTGTTCCCCTCCGCGCCTCGCGGGAAAGCACCACGACACAGCACCGGGCCCCCGTCGTTCCCCGCTACCTGCCCCCACTGCCAATCCCTACTGCCAGCCTACACAGGCATCAGCCCGCCCAGCTCTCACCCTCTCGTCCGTCCAGCCAGAGAAACCATTCCCGCTTCCAACCCCGTCCCCACTGCCCCCCTTCCCCTCCTTTCTCATCGCCGAAGCAACGAGACGACGCGACGGTTCGACGGTTCCCGACCCAGTACCTTCGTATCTGCCGCCAAGCCCAGATCCTACCCGCCGGAGGCACCGCAGCCGATGCCACCGCTGCTCGCCGGGACCTGGCTGACCCGCGGGGGTGAGGGATTAGAATCGTTGGTTGCGCCCAGGAAATACTAGTTTGCAAGAAAATTTGAGTTATCAATCAGTGTAATCTGAATGCTTCAGCTGGTAGGCTTTCAAGGTTACAACAGCAGCTTCGCACACCCAAAGGTGCTAGGTTCGGTCCCCAATCGTGGGTGATTTCTGATACAGTTCCTACAGGTTTCACAATGTCGCTCATGCATACGATGCCCTGAGGCCAGCTACTCAAATCGTTTGTATCGGCCTCCTTTGCTTAATTCCAGAGAAAGTTAAATTGAAAAAAAGCTTCCAAACAGCGCGCTCCGTTTGACTCGCGTACATCATAGGAAGTTGTTTTAAAACAAGTATTTGTAATAGAATAAACGTTAGCGATATAGCAGCGTTGACGGGCCCAAAGGCATAGCCTAGAGTGCTGCAGATCCCAGTAAATAGGGATTTGTGAGTGGCGGATACGGGAGTCAGGCATAGGAGACGTAGATGTACGAAGAAAAATTTTAATTGGAAGCATTATATAACAAATTATTGTTAGACAGAATTACACACGGGGATCTTCATGCAGAAGATATCTGTAAGTGAACTGCCATGGTCAAGGATGTGAGCTCGAATGATAGCGCAAGGAATAGAGGATATCACTTACGATTGTCCACGCCCCCCAAGTCCCCGTCCCCAAGTCCCCGTCCCCAAGTCCCCGTTCCCCAAGTCCCCGTCCCCAAGTCCCCGTCCCCAAGTCCCCGTCCCCAAGTCCCCGTCCCCAAGTCCCCGTCCCCAAGTCCCCGTCCCCAAGTCCCCGTCCCCAAGTCCCCGTCCCCAAGTCCCCGTCCCCAAGTCCCCGTCCCCAAGTCCCCGTCCCCGTCCCCAAGTCCCCGTCCCCGTCCCCAAGTCCCCGTCCCCAAGTCCCCGTCCCCAAGTCCCCGTCCCCAAGTCCCCGTCCCCAAGTCCCCGCCTCCAAGTCCTCGCCCCCAAGTCCCGCCTCCAAGTCCTCGCCCCCAAGTCCTCGCCCCCAAGTCCTCGCCCCCAAGTCCCCGCCCCCAAGTCCCCGCCCCCAAGTCCCCGCCCCCAAGTCCCGGCCCCCAAGTCCCGGCCCCCAAGTCCCCGCCCCCAAGTCCCCGCCCCCCCAAGTCCCCGCCCTCAAGTCCCCGCCCTCAAGTCCCCGCCCCCAAGTCCCCGCCCCCAAGTCCCCGCCCCCAAGTCCCCGCCCCCAAGTCCCCGCCCCCAAGTCCCCGCCCCCAAGTCCCCGCCCCCAAGTCCCCGCCCCCAAGTCCCCGCCCCCAAGTCCCCGCCCCCAAGTCCCCGCCCCCAAGTCCCCGCCCCAAGTCTCCGCCCCCAAGTCCCCGCCGCCATGAAATTCCCGCCCCCCCAAGTCCCTCACGCTCCGAAGTCTGCAACACGGTCCTTCTTTCTGTCTGATCGACTCTGCGCTGCCCCCTTTACCCGCCCCTCGAAGACCCTGCCGCCGACATCGCTTACTCCACCGCACCCCCCTCTTCTTATGCCCGTCCACTTACCCTGCCCCGGCTCCAATGATTTGAATGAACGATAAAATAAGGGGCAGGGGAAACGAGGAATCTGTTCACTGTCTTGCCTCGAGCCCACTTTATTAAGTTTCACAATCCCACTAGAACAGCCCGTGAATTGAACCCGGTCGGGAGTTGAACGTTGAGCGACCTGATCCTCACCGCAAGGGCCACCCTATAGTATATTATTCATCAACTATTTTTATTTAACACGGATTGACATGAGTAAATGAATTTGAAACCGAAGGGGACCATGTCAGTGACATATCTCACTGGAAGCAATGACGAGCAACCGCGTGACCAGTGTACTAGCATCTCGTCAGCGCGTCTCGCCGGCGAGCTATCTTCGGCGTGGTTTGAACGTGCCTTCGAACATATTGCTGAGCGCACTTTCCGCCAAGTCGTATCGCATGCCAGCACGCACGGGGCCGGCTGCCTCCAGATCTCTGTACCCCTTATGTTGCGACCGCAAAGAAGCCGAATCAGGACCATGCGGGGCACGTCGATCTGATCAAGGAAGTTACACAGCTCTTGATGTGCTACTGATTAACGCCGTAGGTGAGTTGCAAATGATAAACTTGCGCGCTGCAGTGGTGTAGTCAGATGTTAACCGTGACTGATAGAATACCCATTTGTCTCAGGAATCGTGACGTCAGCATTTGTTGGCGTATGTCTTAACTGCAGGTTGTAACAGATGTCGCCTTCATTTGGGTAAATGAAATGTTTTCTAATGTACAAGTGCCTGTTCAGTATATCACTAGGTTACACACGGTGGCAATAATGTGAAGGAACCTTCACCAGAGTCTACTATAGAAACCTGAAATGCACATAATACAATGAAAAGATAGTTTATATCTCAAGATACCCTAAAATGGGGACATGATTACTTCAAGGAAATAAATCATATCATTGAAAATGTGCATTGTAAAAGATTATACAATTAGGCAAGTTGAATATGAAATATATTTTTAAGTTCTTTAGAGATAACTTCGCTTCTATAAATTGCTATTATATAAAATAACGAAATCTAATGGAATTATTAACCACATAATATTCCTAGTCAGCTGTGTCGCAAGCAGAGACGCATTTGATGCTTCAGTCGGTATGTGCTGTATGAGAAAAGACGAAATAATGCAATCAAATTTTTCCATTTTCACCCAAAATCGAAACAGTTTAATTATTTGATTTGTTTCGAGTTCCTGAATATCTACTGAAACGACAGACAACTCTTACATGCTGCATAGTTGTCTTTCCATGCTGCTGCGAGCACTGGAAATCAGAAATATAGGTTATTACTGTGACATGGTTTTTACCATTATAAACCAAGATCTTGACGGCACATCATTGCACTCTAAACTTTGCACAACATTCCTTATTTTCAAATGAAAATATCCCACAATTAATTGGCTACTAATACACTGCTCATAAGATGATTAAAAATACATATTTCCAGTATTATTTACATTTACAGAGGTAAAGGATGCATCTTAACATTCAATATTAATATTAGGAAAACAAACCAAAATGTTTCATCCTTCATTATTCACACTGTGGCCCATATGTATTTATGTTGTCTTACAAATTTCTTTGAAGGTTGATCGCTGGTAATAAAAATTACCTCACGATTAATTACATCATCATAATAGCAAACTGTATCCAATAAATTTTCAGATAAAAATCATGGGTGCGTACGGCAACCAGTTTGTAAACACTGTTATAAGTAAATATTTCGAGTCGTAGCTACTTCCAACTCCGATCCACACACATATTACTTTTTGGATGTCCGGATAGTTGAAACGGAGTGAGCAGGCAGTCGTCCGTAATACGCAGTCACCTTCCGGGCACGCGGCCTGGAATGAGCCGGAAAGCGAGAGCGCAACCTACGAAAATATTTACCGAGTCGTTTGGGCGGGGGCTAATAGCCCAGATGGAGAGCACTTATGCACCGTGTCGTGTCGTGTCGTGTCGTGCGCGCGAGCTGCTAGCCGCGCGCAGTGGTTCTGGCGAGGGTGTTGGTGATGGCGTTGGTGAAGGTGATGGTATTGGTTTACACAATTGGTGACCGAGGCTAAACGTGACGGTGGAGATTACAGTGTCGTTGGCGGTGGTGATGACGATGACGGTGTGAGTGAAAATGACGTTGAAAATAACGGTTACGTTGACGATGTCGGTTACGGTGATGGGAGCTGAGGGATGTCGGTACAAATGAGCTGAAACTTTTACAGGAACTAATGCCTGGTATGGGAGCAATGAGGACCTGCTAAAAGTTGTAGTAACGATAAACGGAAAGCGGGTTAATTTGAGTAGAATCTTCCATGGCTTCTAAGTGTTAACCAAATCGGAATTATGAGAAATTAGGATTCGAGCTGAAGAGGGGCTGTACGTAATGGATGAACGAGGGAAACTGCTTTAATGATACGTTGGTGAGGTGGCAGAATGTTTTGCCACAAGGTGATGACGACGGAAGACGAGACAGAGCAGGCGAATGAGACGGCTCCAATTGGCGTCAGAAAACTGTCGAGAGCTTAGCTGTCAGTCTAAATGGAAGCGACGGTAAGCTGCGACAGGGGCGGTGAGAATAGTCATGGGTGGGACGGGCACAATAATATGTGAAAGGGTGATTTTGACGAGTAAGGGGAAACACTACTTATTCCTATACATCGCTCATAAATGTATATCTTCTATGTAAAACCTAGTATTACTTCACCATCATTGTACACATGGTACTGAGTATAATATATAATTACGAAAGATGATTGGAAAGTAATAAAACAAATCATTTAATTCCATTAGATGTTTACTTGAAAAACCAAACTGCTTCATATCAAAGAATGTTGCATATGTTGAAAAATCAACATGTAGGATACAGTTTTCCCTCAGGACGACTGGATGCAGCATGAAGTAAGAATTTGGTTTTGACTTTGCTTAAGAAGCGTAATAAATCTCGTGGACAGCCGGGGAAAATGTCTGAAGCGAATGAATTACTATACTGGGAAATTGTATAACATATTTTCACCGAAGTATGTTACTCCATTGAAGAAGTTTGTATTGTCCGAGTACAATTTTATTGGAATTTGGAAACTTCTGGAACCATCTCTTTTCAATGACATTCAGGATACATGGATATATGCAAGTGATGTGAGATCCACATACGGTCCAGAAAGCGAAGGTCACACCCAGGCGTTACAAGGGACGCCCGCGACACGCGCCTGCTCAAAGGATCCTCTAAAGCAGTTCCCAAATGCCGCCTCTATCCCGTTCGATAATAACACGACATTCCACTGAATAGTATGAGCTATGAATAATACTGCGAAAGGCGAGCGCTGGGCACGCAGCATCCCCGCGAAGAGGCTGGGCGCGACGGCGCCGTGGGCTGCGGGGCCAACGCAAACACTTCGTCTCGATTAATCGGCCGTGCGAAGCCACGTCACGAGCGCCACGTCCGGCGCCCTATTTTCGGAGACGAACGTCGCGTCGCGGCTCTCCTCACTCCGCGTCTCTCTCATCCGCGCGCCTTTCCTCGGGCCGTTTCTCGCCGGCGAGCGAAATGGTACCAATAATGACGGCGACGACGGAGAGGTGGATAAGAAAAAAAAAACAATCTTGAAAAGGGTTGACTAAAATGATCAAAAATATATCGGTCTTTGTCGAGGAGGTACCGAAAGTTTGCTGGAAGTTTCAGATTTGCGGTGAAAACCGAAATGAGGTTAGAAAAAGCATAGCAATAGACATGTTATTGCTTGGAGAATTATGAAAGTGAAATAACACATGGAGTCATGACCGAGGCGAGATTGTTGGTTAATACTAAGGAAATAAAATAAGTACAATTTTTTATATTTTTTATTAATTTTTCTAATTCTTCTTTTTGAGACTTAATGTCATAACAAGCTACATGCAAAAAAAGTTGTGAATTAACATTCAAACAAGTTGTATCTAAATGTATTTATATTAAAATGTTATTTATTATGTTCATGTAAAAAGTATTTCAAGGTCGGAAGGCGAGAACCACAACTAATTAACTAATTCCTAAGAGGAAGAGATAGGGCAGTGCGGATAGCAACCTGGTGACGAGAAGTTCTTTGAGGTTTAGCGGGCGGCGTAGGTCGTATCAGCACGGGACAGTCCCGAAGGTGATCGGGTCTGAAGCAATGTGGGGCTGCAAGTCTTGAGACAGACGTGGAGCGATGGACGAGTGGTGTTATGTAGAGGCGGGTTCGAACTGTGTGGCTTGATATTATGTAGAGTGCTTTGGGGTGAATAAGGCTGAGGAAGTGCAGGTCGGGTGGTGAGACGCAAGGGCACGAGTCTAACCCGGGTGGTGCGGCGTGACGTGAGGTGCGGTGGGGCGGAACTTGACTCCTGACGATATGAAGCGGGACCAGGTAGTTGTAACGTAGTAGTTATTCTGTAACGTAGTAGTTATGATGGGTTGCAAGGGTTATGATGTTCTGCCTAGCAACAGGAGTTGTTGCTAAAAAAAAATGGTCAGAAGGCTTTGAGAGGTCGAAGTGAAATGACGTGAAAAGATTCTCGTGTCCACAAGGAAGTTCTTGAAATATTTCTATCAGTGCAAATGGAGTTAGAAGTTTGCAGATTTTGATAATAATAAATCAAATTGTTGTTTTTGATAAGAAGCAATTATTCCATAAGAGTCGGCTGGTGCACGACTAACTTGGCGTCGCTGACGATTGCGACGGAGCTCATCTAACTTGACGTCGTTGACGATTGCGACGCTACATAGTGTGATGTTTAGGTGTGTGGCGGGTCGGAGAAGGACCGCGACATGGGACAGGTGTCTGGAGCTCGGGCATTGGGGAATAGTATGATGAGTTTAGAGCGGTATGAAGTGAAGCGGTGTGGTATGAATCGCAAACGACCCGAGGCGGGCCCTGATGGGGCTGCGGTCTGGTGCCTACGGAGCGATTCGCCCAGGTCGGTACGGCGTGAAGTAGGGCGCGGGAGAGCGGGGCACGGCGGGGAGTGTCAGGTAGCAAGATGTGGTATTGCTGGAATGGCGTGCCGTGGCGGGGCGGGACAGGGCAGGGTGGAAGAAGGGGGGTAGCGCGCCTAGAGATAGCGGTGGGGCGGGGCGGATGGACTGGAAAGGGAGTAATGGACTGGTAGGGCTAGGGAGAATAGATGCGGGGATGCATGGGTTGGATGGAGTGGTGTACGGATTAGATGGGTGCGGTGAGGAGTAGCGTGGCGGATGGAGGGGGAGGGGGACAGGACTGGTCGGATCAGTAAGTATAGAGGCGGGGAAGGATGGGCGAGAAGAGTACGTAGGGTTTGGATGGAGTGTAAGGATGGGTGAGGTGGGGGGTGGTGTGGAAGGGCGGGGCGAGCGGGCGCCGCTTGCCAAAGCGAAGTGCTGAGTCCGGCGCGGACTGATTTAGTGGTCTGGCGCCGCGCGCCACCTGCCGCGGAGCGCGCGATGGATGGCGCGCGCGAATGAAGGAGTCCCTCGGCCGACGCCTTGAAATAGCCGGCCCGCCCCTCCCCTCCCCACGCCGCCCCACCCTCCACGCCCCGCCCCCGTTCCGCCATCTCCGCTCCCCGCCCCATTTCGCATCGCTCTTCCCCGCACCGCTCCTCCCCTCCCCGCACCTCCCCTCACCACTCCGCCCACCCCCACCCCGCCTCGCATCTCCTCTCCCCGCCCCGCATCTCCTCTCCCAGCCCCGCATCTCCTCTCCTCGCCCCGCATCTCCTCTCCTCGCCCCGCATCTCCTCTCCCCGATCCGCATCTCCCCTTCCCGCCCCGCATCTCCTCTCCCCGCTTCTCCTCTCCTCGTACCGTTCCGCACCTCTTTTCCCCGCCCCGCTCCTCCCCTCTCCACTCCGCTCCATCCACCCTGCTCCGCTCCGCAACTCTCCTCCCCGCCCCGCATCTCCTCTTCCCGCCCCGCCCACTCCGTATCTCCTCTCCCCACCCGCCCCGCCCCGCTCCACCCCGTCCTGCCCCGCCCCGCCCTGTCCTGACCCCCCCGCTCCACATCGCCCCTCCCTGCTCCGCCCACCCCACTGCAGTCCCCGCCGCGGCTGAGCCTCCTGCCTTGGGATTTACACTCGATTTCGGGGCGCTCTCCCCCCGCCGTTCATCCGCCCGATTTCATGCGAACCCTACGCCACTCTCAGGAGGATTTACGTTGAAGAGTGGACCTTAAGGGTTGCGATGCATTGCAACTCTTCGGAATGTGCTATGTTAACGCCCCTGAAATAGGTGTACGTAAAGTAGTCCTAATAGATTGTAGCTGGAAATACAAGCACAAAGAAGAAACGTTTCCAATGAGAAACAGTCTTATTCTCGTCATTGTTCTACCCAATAAGTATGAAAGACGAAAAGCCAACAAAAGGGTTAAATAGCGTGAAGTGAATAATAATTTAGTAAGTAACAATTTTCAGAAAAAAAATTATTTTCACTTGCTTTTGACCAATAATCTGCTGTGAATAAGAATAAACAATTTTCAATTTGCAATATATTTCGGTTTAATGGCACATCGATTTTGAGATCTTTAGCTTCTTTGGTATACACTTCTACAACAGTACACACCTTTCCAAGAATAAAATTTAACTTTAGGACAGATGTAACCTTAGGGATGATAGGCTAACTAACAAGGTGACATAATATGAGTAGATCTATTCGTTCCGGATGATGCTTAGTTTCTACTAACTATATATTTCATCTTTCTTTTCCCTTTTACATGTATTACTCTTAAGAGTAGGCATTTCAATTATAAAGTACTTTAACATCTTAATTGAGTTTCTAAACTAGAAATAAAGGGATCCACATATCATTTTAGAAGGAAACCATTATCTATTACGAATTGTAGCAGAAATGTATCAACTATTAACTATTCTGTAGATTTACTTCCCGTGTTTCTTAAATGCTCCGTCACCATCACAGAAAATAGCGCTTTCAATTTTCAAGTCCACAATTTCTCAATCTTATGGTCGACGTTATGCGATTGCTTCACGCTTTATTTACTTTACGGGGCGTTGCGGAATGCAAAACTATTTCGAGCCGGGTGCGGGCCTGCACTGTGAACTCCTTGGTGACGCGACCAATCGTCGCCGACCGCCAATCCGAGAACATTCGCGATTAAGGCTGTCAGTGCCAGAAACACTCAAACAAATCACGACAGCCTTCTTTCACGCGGGAGGTTCGGTTCGAGGCCGACGCCGCGTAATTCCGCGGATTGCCGCGCCGCGGCGCTGCAGGGCATGGCGGCCTCGTCCAATGGGGGAGATTAACAGGCAATGGCGGCCAACCGTTTTCAGTAACGTGCCACATTAACTTAAAATAGTGGCGTGTATCCGGCGCCATTGTTGCACCTAGTCCAACTATTTCGCGTTGATCCCCGCGAGTCCGCGACACGACTATTTTTGTAGCTGGATCTCTTCGGCGCAGGTCAAAAACTCGACGTTGATACGTCGTTCCTGCTGCATGGCCTCGCCGCTAGCACACAAATAATTCGAAACGGTGCGTCGCTCTAACAGCTCTTAGACTCTCCATAACAATAGTTACATTTTTTCTAGAATAGTAGTTTAGGTATCAAGGCCGAAAAATGAATGATTTTGGTTGGGTGTTTCGCCTCGGTTGGTAAACTAACCGATTCCAAAACCATTCAATTTCGGCCGAGGGGTATACAACTATTTTTCTTATACTCACCTCCCAATTTTAGGTTTGAATATTTAGGGAGATCTCATTTATACCACGCGGTTTCGTCGTATAGATGCAAATGTTCTTCTACATTACCGCCTCTGAAGTTGTCCGTACTGCCACATTTGTTAAAGCGTGTAGAATTTGCGACCGGTTTCGGCGATTTGCTTCGTAAGTAGGAGTACGATATTCCAGAGAGAGAGAGTAGAGATATTCCAGAGCTAGTTCTGTCAACATATTTGATAAGAGGAAATCGTATCGCTAAATTAGAAATTGAAATGAATTAAATTAAAATTGAGAAATCAAGGAATTAGAGCAATGGATGAAAGCTTTATCAATGATTCACTGCATTTGGTGTTATTTTCTTTCAGTAGTAACAAGCCATCGACGAGTCGGAATCCCTGAACCCTCTCCCTTCTTCCACACAACCGTGACCGGAAGACCTGGCAACGGCGTCCCCAACAATGAATCGAGATATCAAATATTGAAGTTATAGTAGTTTCTATTAAAATATAAGTATTTCAAAATCGAACCTTTCTTTTTTCCTTTCATATTCGATTCATTAGGGTTTAATTGTGAAGTACGCTTCAGCTTACAATTGAAGTAGGATAAATAATATTTTAAATGTCAAGAAATTTTAACCAGTGAGGATTGAATTAACCAAGTTCCACCTTGCTGGTTATTTCCTCGGAACATAAACTCGTCCTCAGCAAAAGGTCGGAATTCCAGAACATTCTGCTCCTTGTCCTAGACAACCACCAGCAACATCGGACCACAACCTTGAGAGTTGACAACGGCGACTTCAAGAATAAATTCCCAAATGAAGGGTTCGAGTTACCAAGAGTTCAACCGAAATATTTGTCCAAAACTTTATTGTTTATTTCATGTTCTAGTAACCAGGGATTTTTGTAATGTTGATTCATTTCTGAAACCGAAGTGCCTTAAATATCAGTGACGATATTAAGCAATTATAGCTATTGAAAGTCGTTATGCAGATATTTGGCATACTTCTTTTTTGTAGATAGAAGCACGACCGAAGCAAAATAACCGGACCTGCATCCCGGAACCGTCAGCTCGATGTCTTCGGCAACCACCAACAACGGCGGTCCACAACCAGAAGAGTTGGCAACGGCGAAACCAAGAATCAATTCGCAAAATCAAGTATTCGATTTACCGGGAGTTCTACCGAAATATTGGAGTTTAATATGGATAGAATATGAATAAAAGTCCAATAGTATCTCGTTTCATTTATGTTCCAGTTACCAGGAATCTTTGTAAGACTGAAGTGGACTTTCGAGTTACCAGAGATTTTTGTAATGACCGTATATTAAAAAAAAACAAAACGAAATTACAGCAGTTGAAAGTCGTTATGCAGGTATTTGGCATACTTTTTGTGGATTGAAGCACGTCCGAAGCAAAAGACCGGCATCCCCCAACCGTCAGCTCCTCCTTTTCGGCAACCACCAGCGGCAGCGGTCCACAACCGGAAGAACTGACAACGGTATCCCCAAGAATAAATTCGCAATATCAAGAATTCGATTTCTACCGAAATATTCGTATCTAATAAGTATAAAAGTCCAATTCAGTCTTGTTTCTTTCATTTCCGGGTGACCAGAGATTTTTGTAATGACTCTGGATTGAAGAACATTACGGAATTACAGCAGTTGAAAGTCGTCATGCATATATTTGGCATACTTTTTGTGGATTGAAGCACGTCCGAAGCAAAAGACCGGCATCCCCGAACCGTCTGCTCCTTCTCCTCGGCAACCACCAGCAGCGGCGGTCCACAACCGGAAGAGCTGGCAACGGCGACCCCAAGAATAACCGCGCGCCGCATCGCTCACCCGCGCGTCACGCCCGCGTCGCCTGTGTCAGCGTCAGCGGCGGGCGTCGCGACGCCACCGCCCCGCCGCGCCGGCGCGCGGCGTCGTGGAGGCGACGCGTCACCGATACATCATCGCGGGGCCGCGCGCTCTGCCGTGGCGGCGGCGACGCGGCGCGGCGCGGCCACGAGAAACAGCGGCGCAGCGGGCCGCGTCGACGCGCGCTAAAAATACGCCCCCGCGGCGCGCGAGCGAGCCACCGGCCCGCGAAACGCGGCTATTGCTACGCGGCGTCTGGGCACCGATAGGAGAAAACTAACGTTGTACAGGTATTAATTTATCGAATGTCACAGTTGGTAACAGTCTTGTTTGTACAGTCCATAATTTGCTCGAAAAATATTAATTTTAAGTGGAAAATTAATTCTTGTGAAAAATATATTACAAGATAATGAAATAATTCCAATTAAATAAAGTGTAACTTTGTACACCTAATCGGCCTTGAATTTGAAATTCATCAACACATTTAGTCACTCGGGAACTAGCCGCTAGGAAGGTTTCCAAGCAACAAAATGTGCTGGTGAACTTCAAATTCAAGATCTTTTTGTCTTGGTGTACAAAGTTACATTTTATTTCACTGGAATTATTCAATTATCTTGTAATATATTTTTCATTAGTATTTTTTTCCACTTAAAATTAACGATTTTCGAGCAAATTGTGGTCTGTACAAACAAGATTTACAAACTGTATACCGGATTGGTGAGTCAGGGAGTCAATTGATGTCACTGCAGTACCTCTGATAGGGAGGTCCCAGGGTTTGACTTCCCACAGTGGCAGGGTTTTGGACATTAGCTACACAGCTGGATCGAATTCAGACGCTGTCTGGAGGTGAATTCTAGCGTTATGCTGCTCTGATCGGTAGTTTTCTGTGGTTTCCCCTATCAACACGACGCGAATGCCCGAGCAGTACCCTAACAAAAGGGCCACGAACCGCGCGCGATCTTGTCTTCCTCTTCCTTGTCCTATCCTCACCCCTTACACACACACACTTACACTAACATGCTCTACACTACCGCACATGCTGGGAGACCGGTCGGGAGCTCACAGCTTGTCCCGGCTGGGGCGGTGCCACGGCGGTGAGAGATACGTAGTAGGGGAAAATCCCCGTAAGTCCACGTAACCGAAGGCCTCTGCGCATTAGTCCTACGAACGTGGGGACGTCAAACAAAGAATAATAAAAACTGAAAGAAAACATGGAATACCCATTACAATTAAGTAAACAAGCTACTGAAAAGAAAGGAATTCAAGGGAGTGTGTGTCAGGTTTCGTCGAGTGGAATAGCAAATACAAGTGGGATTAGCGGAATGAAGCGAGTAACGAGAACGTCAACACAAACGGTATGATAACCGAAGACCCGACTGGCAGGAAGAGAAAGCTGAGGTGAATGTGAAAAGGGAAGAAGGCGAATGACTGAATCGAAGAATTAAAACTGAGAGCAGGAAAAAAACAAAACAAGAAATTGAGCTAGCGGAACTTGCATTTATTTTATTTAGTATTTTACTTATTATGTTTCATTATTTTATCATTTTCTTATTAGAGAACTTTCATTTTTTCTGGGGGGAAGGGAATTTAGGGATTTTGCAACTGTTAAGATCATTGACGCCCATGTGTATTGACGCAGTATTTAGGTAATAGCCCTGATGAATTAAATGATACTGGAGAATAGTGAAATGAATTGCATGAAGAACGGAAGAATTCCAAGAAAACCCGCATAACACACTTCGCCCCCTCACAAACTGCGCATGCAACCGATCAAAGATCCACACACGCGGAGACGCCCAAGAGAGGAATGGCTGGCAGCAAGTGTAAGCGGGCGATGAAGAGGCGGTGGGCTGGCGGGCCGGGGCGGGTGCCAGGTGACGCCCAGCGGAACGACGCGAGTGGCGAGTGCGCAAGGCCCGCGACAAAGTACCACACGCGCGCCCCCGGTCGCGTCCTGCGACCCCGCGCCGGCGCCAGCGCCTGGGCGGGCGGAGCGGGATGGGATGGGGCGGGACGAGATGGGTTGGGGCGGCGGGAGGCGGGTCGGGGGAAGGCGAGGCCGGGCAGGGTGGGGCAGGGCGGGATGGGGCGGGGCGGGGCGAGGTGGGGTGAGGTGCGGAAGGAAAGGGTGGAGCGGGGCGAGACGTGGCGTGGCGGCGCATGGCGGTGCGGGGCGGGGCGTGGGGGGGGGGCGTGGCGGGGCGGGGCGGGGCGTGCCTGTGCGGGTATTCGAGGAGCGTGCCTGTCAGCGGCTCTCCCCTCCCCCCGCCCGCCACGGCTGACCAGGACACGCGCGCGCTGAAGTTGTAGAGGCTGCGGTTGGGCACTGCCGCAGTAAAGGACGTCTTTGGGAGTGATACAAAATGTAGTTAGTTAATGCCTTATTTTACGTGGCGAGACTCGGACTATCATGGCCACTTTTCTGTCTCCACAAATTTCGCTATGGTCCTCTCTAGCTGAGGAAGACTGTATTACTCGGGGGACGAAATAAGCGGTTTGAATTTAGCTCAGAGGCTTCTTTCCGTCTTGAGTATCTTTTATATGTAGTAAATCTACTACATGGGACAGCTAGCTTTACTTCCTCTCTGAAGGAAGGCGTACGAAAAATTGTTTCGCCTTTCGACTGTATTTGAACTCGCGTACTTTGGTACAACAGCCCGATACGCTAGTCGTTATACCACCGAACCCGCAATGTATATGTTTCGAAAAATCAAAGTCTTGCAAATGAAGCGATGATGACGATGATGATGATGATGGTGATGACGGCCGTTCTCGGTCCCCGAGCGTACGTGATAGAGGAAGCGTTCACCTGCATCTCTGCCTGCTTCCTTGAGAGATTGTCATAGTTCCATGTCAATGGTTTCAATAACATGGATGAAAGCAGGAATGAACGGGAGAGATTGTTTGGAATGATGATTCAGATGAGGTAGTACAGGTGTGTGTGAAAACAGCCACAACGACATGGTGAAAAACTCTTATTCCTTACGTAGGATTCTAAACCTCAGCTTCCGGCTCCGTGCACTAGTCCGAGTGTGGCCGCTAAAACAAGCTCCAAAAACTAAAATGATATTATAATCCTTCTTTGAATCGAAAAGATTTCAAAATTTGAAATCTCCGTTCTTTTCGGTTTTTTGGTCTTTCGAATTCTTCCAAACATAACTAGCACTTCAAATTCCACGTTTTGAAATTATTTCACTGGGCCATTCCAATCCAGTGTCATAGTGATAGTCAATACGTTAGGGTCGCTGTCGGTTGCGAGGTCCTTAGGAGAAAGTGTTGCAGCTGGAATTACTCGTCTGGTGAGGTGTATTTCAAAAAAGTAAAGCGTCCGAAAAATATAATAATCCTGCAGTACTCTATTGCTCAACAATTTTCAAAATTTATATATTTTTTAAAATTCTACGGCTTCTACTTTAATTGGATCCGTCCCGAATTGAAATGGTAACTATGTTTCAGACGGTTTACTTCAAGTAAAATTTAATATACAATATATCTTATTTAGCAAGTTTACAGCTTACAATTAAATTGTCCTGTACCCTCATAATAACAATGTTAAAAACAAATTCATTTGTATTTTCCGTATTTGAATGTTTCATCTTTGAATATTGTAATTTTAATGTTTTGTACCCAGTCCAAACGTTTATCAGAATGTCTTTCCCGCGAACTGTCTCTGTGTAGACGGAACAAATTGAATAAATAGGTATTAAATTAGGGACATATATCATATTGTTTGACCGATTTGTTCCGAAAGTAATTATTAAATGCGAACTTGAAACCGCGAGTACTTCTTCTTCTTTCCCTTTGTGACCGCGAGTACGCCAGTAAAATAGGTAAAACACAGTTTCGCACACGTCAGTAATAGGTGATTAGAAAATATCTTTTACCACGAATGGAGGTATTAGTAACATAAATTGTTGTTACTACAGCATTTATAGTGAAGTAATGAAGACACAAAAATTAAAATGGATTGAAACTGATGGATGTGACAAATATGGGTCCGTTCTACGATAATTTAAGGATTGAATATTTTCTCCAGGGGAATGAAATGTATGTCGTATGTCAGGGAATTGATATTATATCAAATCTATTTTTATTTTTTCAACATCACATTGTTAAGAATATCTTAAAAGCTTAGCAGCGCAGATGCATAGGTATGTTGTCATTTTCCTTGCACGAACCCCTAGGGAGAGAAGAATTGTTGCAAGAATTTCTGCTTTGTTGAAATCTCGCACGTGGGGTTAAGGTATGAGTGGAGACCACACAGAGGCGTAAGTGTGGTCACAATGGCAACGGAAATACCGACGGGGATGGAAGTGATGGATGGGATGACGCAGGAGTGTGGAATGAAACTTGGCTTCCGTCTTCACGAGTTAGTCGGTGGTTCTTCACAACCTTCGAACAAAGGATGCAGATCTTTTTAGAGCAACGGATGTGCATTCCGTTTTGTAAGATTTAAGGCACGAAATGTCTTAGTGTTCAAAATGTGGTTTCTACAATTGTGAAGAGATGGTGTACATTTTAATACAATACCCAGTCCCTAACTTCATGGTAGCGTATATACACTTTATTATGGTACCCTTTCCGAGGAGACCCGTCGACAGGCCATGTTGGGATTTTTGATTTCACAAAACAACAACGATTATTCAGATCTCTCCGAAATGCACATCATTCGATTGATTCACGATTTCGCTCATCAACGGCTATGGTCCTTGGTTCCATAAGTGTAGTGCCACGTGTTTATCACGGGAGATGGCGGGGTTCGCCCGGTGGATAGCGAGAACCGGCGCCGACCTACTCGTCCGGTTGCGGGTTTTCCCGTTACTCCGATATTTCTAACTATTGCCTCTCAAGGTCAGTCTTCACGATGAAATATATTACGGTATTTTGTGTCCTTCTCAGTCGTGCCGCTAGATTTCGCGTGATCGCGACCATATCAAGCAGTGCTTGCGATCATGCGACTTCTAGCGGCACGACCGAGAAAGGCGCGAAATGCCGTGTGATATTCCATCGTGGCCGTAGGGGCTTGAGGGGCAGAGTTAGAAAAATCGCACTATAATTAGGAAATATCCCTTCAGCGGGACACCGCCACAGCCGGTACAAGATCTGAAGGTCGCGACATGCGCGGTAGCGTAGTGCACGTAAGTTTGTGTGTGTATGTGTTTTTAATGGGTAGGAGAAGAAAGAGAATAGAAAGATCTCGTGCGGTCCTTGTACCGTTTCTTAGGGTATTGCTGCGGCAATCGCCTGCTGATGAACGAAAAAAAAAAACGAAAAAAACAACAAAAAAAAACAAAACAAAAAAACAAAAAAAAACCGGAAAACTATCGATCAGAGCAGCCTGCCGCAGAAATTCTCCATCAAACAGCGACTGAATTCGACCTAACTATTGAGAAAGTTCCGAAAATTCTGCAATCGTCTGGACTCGAAACTTAGATCCTCCCTGTCAGAGCCAATGCAGTGACATCAGTTGATGCACTGAGCCACCTAAGCCCGTAGATGGGTCGTGTAGCCCCTGCACTCAAAAGTGGCAGGTGAGCGGTATGACCTCTCACCATGGATCGCCATTGAAGATTTGATTTGATGGCACCACTCTGACAAATGAATTACATTGTCCGTACGGTTATGTGACTTTGACGGTTTATTACATTAACGTGGCTGAAACTCGGTCGTCTCCCTCATTCGTTTCCAAAGTTCAAGGATGTTCACGCCAAATTGTTTTCATTACGTACACGGAGTATTTGGGAGAATCAGATAGTCTTTCAATTGTCTTTTTGTAATAAACATCCACGCAGAAAATGCGTAAAATCCAATTTATATGGAAGATTCAGGCAGTATTAACAATGCAGAGCAGATAAGTAGATTAGGCTGCAAGGCTCACGCAAAGGCATTTTTAATTATCAAAGTTTAATCTTGGTCAACAATTCGCGGCCAAGAATGCTATCAATTTCCAGTGATGAAGAACGGTCTCATCTTTGTTCCTGTCACTGAGTGAACCCAATCTAGTATCTTATACAAGAATAAGGTTGCTAAAACAAACAAGGAGGTCGGCCTCTATACCCGAGGTCGCTAAGGGTGAAAAGCTGTAGTTGCCTTGTGCCTGAAGGGTCGCGGGTTGGAATCCCGCCCGGGACATGGATTTTCGTGTCTGTTCGTATACCATTACTTTTAATCTTACTTGCAGAGGTCGCTATGTGACCTTGGTAGTTGAAAAGCGACCTCAAATATGTAAAAAAAAATTAAAAAAGAAACAAGTTTACTTCACAAAATATACGTTTCAAAAATAAGAAAAAGAAACAAACACATGGAATAACACATGGAAAGAATGTAAAGCAAGTCAACTCCACAGCCAAATTAATAACTTTTTAATATTACAACTTCTAAAAAGCTGCACCGAAGAGGACAAGTCGCACTGTCCAGAATAAGAACAGGCCACACAAAATTAACCCATCTCTACTTAACTTCCAAACACCCCCTCCACTTTGTGATACTTGTAACACTAATTTAACAATTTACCACATAATAGAAAATTGCCCTAAATTCAATTTAGAAAGAAAACTGTAACATCCTTAATAACATATGATATTGCACAATTAAGTTATGTATTACTTAAAATATATGTAGCTATATAATGTTAATTATATCTATGTTATGACATTTTTGTTAATGTAATTATGGATAAAATTGTAATAGTATAATTATAGTCGCTAATAACCTCAGCTGTTGATGCGACTGAAAATAAAGTAATTAAAAAAAAAGAAAGTAGCCACATCCCAACAACAGACGGTGTACCTTAGAAGCAGCTCTCGTCATGTTAATCTTAAGCGTTTTCGTATTTTCAAACAACCTATTCACTATTTCATCAACCTGAAGGCGACTCGTTTCAAATGAAATACAAGCGATCAAATTCCGACCGCGCCCGCGTCCGCGTCAGCCCCAGAAGCGCGTCAGCCCCCGCTGCAAGGTGCACGGGAGATATTTACGTCGCCGCAGGCCACGAATCACGACAAGTCATTTCGCCGGTGGAGACGGCGGCGCGTAGGCAGGGCGAACCTTGCGAAAAGGCGGCGCACCGCATAAAAATTCTTTCGCTCGTGACCTGTATCTCGGATCTCTCCGACTGCCAGCAGGTACCAACTTTACCAGCTGCTTGTGGCGGCTGACGAAATGTCGATCAGCGGAACTCACCTGCAACAAGAAAGAGAGAGAGGGAACATTAGAATTTATGAGCTAGTGGATACGATGCAATAAACTATTACGCGCAGTGCTGATGAAAGAAAATTTGTACTCCAGCACAAAAGTGTGTTAGGTACCCAAATGTGTGTGTGTGTGTGTGTGTGTATATATATATATATATATATATATATATATATATATATATGTATATATATATACACACACACACACATACGACACACAGTGTTTACAATATTGTGATTACATTAATACATTAAGATAACTACCAATGCCTTGTCGTTGTAATCATACGAAAATATCATACTCGTATACGTCTGCGTTTAAAAGAATAGAAACTACGTGAATTAAATGTATACTCAAACTATAATAATTTAATAAAATTTATGGAACGCCTCCCTGAGCTCCATAGGTCCTGATGTGATACATCGGGTACACACCGCTCGCTTTGGGCCTGGTTTCGGGAAAGTATCTTTGAAGTGTTCCAGAACATTTCAGGGGCGTTGGAAACAATAATAAAATGCCGTTGGTTGGACAATCTGTTCGAAGATTTAAGATTTATTTACCGCGATTTTCTCCGAAGGATTTATGAGAAAGATAAGTTTCAAGGTAGAAGGCGGTTTTGAATCGTGATAATGTATCTATGTTTTGTGAAAAATGACCTAAAAAACTGTGTTGGTTGGCATTCGAGCTGAATGCAGAAAAAACATTCTTCAATGTTGATTTTACGAACATATCTATTCTTCGTTAATTAAAATGGACTAAATCTATTTAACTTAAAATAACATCATCTTTTTAATGTGGCTTCGTTTCAACTGATCCGTCAAGAATATATCTCACAATTTTCCAATTAAATTAATTTCCTGAACGATAAAACCGAACACGAACTCACATTATCTGACAGTCTGAAGCATCTCAAATGAAACATCTGTAAATCGACAGTTCAAGTTTCATGTTAATTCAACGATTTGGTGCAACATTCTTGTAAAATTATTTCAAAATATTTAGAGAGATAAATCCTTCAACGGTCCTACCAGTAATGTAGATATACGTAAAACACTTCACATTTTTTCTATTTTAAAAAGAAATAAATAAAGTAATTCTAGATTAACGATAAAGATTTACCGAAAAGTTGTTTAGGAAATTTATCTATTCTTTTAAGGATTGACTTAAAACAAAAAATGTATCTACAGTACATCGCCTTGCCTGTAGCTTCCTGTGCCTCTTTCGCAAGCCCCGGCCTCGCTACTGGACGGCCCTGTCTGCCAACCGTGACCTTCTCCTCGGGGCAGCATCTCAGAAAGAGAGCTCCCGCCGTCGTCTCACACCCTCCGCAAATTACGGCCCCGCTCAGCCCGCCAACGAAGGCTGCACGCAGATATTTCTGATAAAGACAAACACGAAACACCACGAGGTGAACTTCAATAAACCAGTCCGGAGACATTTAATTAACCAAGTTGCCTGCCGCTTTCTGGCGGAGTGCCGTTAAAAGCTCGCCACCGCTGCCACGTATGCATGCATGCACATGCACATGCATGCCCGGGAGCATGCACGTATACGCTGTTCGAGCGTCGCGGGGATAGCCGCCCGCTGCTGCGGTGGAGTAAGGCTCCATCGCGCCGTTCGCAGCGCCGCCAGGTGCTTGCGGAATACCGGATCATTAATTTGATGGCGAAGAGCATGACTTTCCGTACTCATCGCTCAGGACAATGATCATATCTCACGCTTAATGACCGCACGCGGCTCCCGGCCTCGCCGCCGCCGCCGCCGCCGCCGCCCCTGTGTCTAATGGACGGCGCGCGGGGAGGGGCGGGGGCGAGACGGGAGGGAGAGGGTGTCTGCACAATGACCGTGACTGCCGTGGGTTCGCGGTCGCGTCGAGAACTCCCCACCCTCCCACCCTCCTCCCTCCTCCCTCTCGGCGATGGTGCTACTGTCCAAGTCGGGCCCCGACCTGACATCCGAGTACTGTCTAAAGGCGGCTCCTCACATTTGCCGAGCAGCGAGCTATTGTTCATCCAATCCCGACCAGCTGATGTGTTTGGAGAATGTTCGCTTCATTTGGTGTGTCCTGGAGATCGACACGCGGTGGCTAGGGCGAGCACCGAATGTTCGTTGCTTGGCAAATAGTAAGCAACTCATGCACCTACTTGTGATTCGGCGAGCGGTTGCTTGCTACTCGACGAATAACGAATGTGTGGAGCCGCCTTAAGGCTACGAAGTGCTGCCTAAGCCCTCAGAAGGGAGAACCGTGGTGCAACTCGTCCCTTCACCTTCCACCTCTGGGTTCCAGTATTCAAATTCGGGTCGATTCGTGGGGAAATTGTGGTGGAAAAAACGTAATCGCGGCAGTTGTATTATGGTTCTCTTGTGTTCCATGCCTATCATTGCACCACTGCTCCATCATTCAAAGGAAGTCATCACACACCTATCACCATTAAAACTATTCATTGTAGTTATGTCCGAAAAGGTTAGAAACTGAGGATTAGAGTAAAAAAACAACACAAGAATCGCAAAAATTGTTCGAGTATGTACAGTAGCGAACAAATTAATCGGAACAGTGGGAATTATCGAAATATTTTCATTATTTGGGAAGATTTTTTCATACGCAGCTGTCTTGTGTAATTCCATAGACGGCTGTACTATCTTAATCTTCATTGTTGGTGGTTCATTTGTTTTTGTAAGTGTAGGTTTGCTCAGTTTTTGTTATATTTGGTGTAGCAAATATAAGGGCTATAGTGAAAAATATATTCATGAAAATACAATGTGACACAAAAATAAACCTTCTTGAGTTGGGTCTGGTTTTGCAACGAAGAAATTAAGAAAAGGTTTTACTTCAGTAGAGTCAATAACTAAGAGAATAACTTATTAACAATAAGGGAGGACATATAAATTATTAAGTACATTAAAAGTTTAAGTTTTACATGTTTTCCAGTGTGAAAATAACGTGTTCTAAAGGACAGGGTGTGTTCGGATTAATTTGATCGCTACTGTAGGGGAAAGGCTCTATTAGAACGTGAAATCACATCGTTACCCGGACGTGAAGGCAAGCACCCACGGCTCGCGAGGCTTGATGAGTCCGCCTCGAGACTCTCGAAAATCTCTCGCTGCTTCATTGTTCGCTCAATGGATCGGGACGGATTTACACTCCGTGCGAGACTGACTCGTGAAGCCTCGCTTGTACTCTCTCAGTCTGAATCAGTGAAAAACGACTGATTGACAGTGACTATTCACTGATGGTGTCAGTTATAACCATGCCACTGACAATCAGTAAAATGAACTGAACAAATCAGTGAAAATTGGGTCCACTTTTTGAATCAGTGAAACATCACTTTTTGATTCAGTGAAATCTGTGACACTAATAGCATGTGACAACTGAATGATCAGTGAGCGATGGTGGCGCGGCACTTTTACCACTGACGACCAGTGAAATGCTGGCGGTCATTGCGAAAAGGTTCGCATATTCGCTGATTGTCAGCGAAACTACCCATTTTCGACTGAAGATATCAGTGACTTCGGCTCTCACTGATTCAGATTCAGAGAGTAGGTGGGTGTCTACTTTTTTACAAGGAGGTGGTGGGTTGTAGCTGTACGGAGAGGAAGGAGAAGAAATTATCATCTATCATCTTCATTCTATCCTCATTTTATTGTTGCTGATAATCCATCCAAAATTATTTCCTTACTCGCGGATTTCATATTAAGTTATTAACAACACAAGAAATATTTGCTGACGCAAAATATGAGAGAGAGGAGGAGGGAGAGAGAGAACGATATACGTGTGTTTCAATAACGTAAGCGACCGTAGATAATGGCTACTTTTATTATATTTGTGTAATTGTTTGCAATATAGATTATAATAATGCGTTTTTGTTAATGATTTAGTGGCATTATAAATATTTCGCCATGAGGCGATACATTTTTGATTCCTTCATCATAAACACGAAGTCAGGCAGTATACATTTAGATACAGATTTATGAAATTCAGCTCGTAACTATTTCCATGAAGATGTTTCTTCGTTCGCATATTTCATGAGAATATCGTGAAAATAATGCAGACGCGCTGACCCAGAAATATCACTGATATTTTCAGCAAGTGTTATTTAAACGTGATGTATCAAATCAGAAACCCACATCTCGCATGTGTTTCGCGAGGTTTCATCGTCTGCATGCCCGCATACACATCCGCTCACATAAATTAATAGCGTCTTATTTATCGTCATTATATCCAGTTAATAATAAGTTTCTCGACAGCTGAGGTAGTGTCAGCGAGCTGAATCGATTTAACTCTAAAAATACCCGCCGGGAGATCTCTGGGAGAAAAGATTCATTCTACGACATCTGGCCTTCCCGACTTCAAACGAACCCATCTATTCATACACCGCTCAGCAGGATCCATCTCGGTGCCATCTCACTAGCGTCCGGAACGGTCAGAAGCAGCGAGCGGCTGGTCTCTGGCTGACGGCCGACGAAGGCACGGGCGCGGGCGTTACAGTCGAAATCGCATGAGCTGTGGGCCGCGCCGAAAATAACGAACAACGTGCGGGCACGCGACTGAGTGGACGCGTTCAAGAAGAGGAGCGCCGAGAGCATGGGCCGAGGTGCGTTCGGAAAATGACCCGAATGTACAGATGTGCTGGGCAAAATGTTGGGAACTCTATCTGAACCTTTCTTGTTTAGAAATTATCTAAAGAAGAAACTGAAAAAAAATTCTGAATTTCGTTGCATAAAAAGTTAATGGCTCCCTCTCATTTGAAAGGGTGACGCTAATAAATTTGTGTCTTTTTGTGGCTTATATAATTATTCTCACACTCAGATAATTTCTTTATTTCTTTATTATTGGTTCTGATCACTATGATTTTAGTATGATTTAATTTGATGATGAGATACTTTGATTAACGTTATTTAATTCACCTCCCAATTCATCAAAATATTTTTAAAAAAGTCTTTCATAGAAACAGATAAAACAAAAGTAATCACAAACATAACGTTTAGAAGATGCTATTTCGTTTTGTCGGTGGATCACGTAGGTCTATTTCTACAGGCAAAAAAAGTCCAGCTGGCCTCTTTATTGTCACAGTCAAAATATCCGAGTAAAATATAAACATAATTTAGAAAAAATATGAATAATAACTTTATTGTACTATCTTCTTTTCTTCTGCATTTTCAGTACAGCTTCAGTCTTGCCTCGTGTTCTGATTTCGTCTTCACCATCGAAACACACATTCGTTTGGTAGATGTTCTTTCATTTCATTGACCAACTGAGTGGGCTTGAAACCTCCCAACAGGTATATTCCAGGTTTGTATCGTCCCCAGCCTGCCGCGCTTCCCCGGCGGTGCGGGCGAAGGTGCGAACGACTGTTAGTCGGCGCTAATACCCGGGGGCAATGCGGCATGAAGACGCGCCGCACCGGGGCGGGGCGCCGCGACGCGCCGCGACGCGACGCGAGGCCGACGACAGGCGCTGAGGATGATTAATAGGGCGAAGGCGGAGGGCGAGGAGGAGGGGGGAGGCGCAGGTGGAGGAGCAGGGGTGGTGGGGAGGGGTTGAGAGATGGAGGGGGGGATGCGTTGGCTACAAGCCACCCCGCACCTCTGCACTCCGGGCAAATGGGTCGCATGGCAAGACGCCCCCGCCCCCAAACCACAATGACTTCAGGCGCTGTCTGCAGGAGAATTCCAGAGGGCGGCTGCTCTGATTGGTAGATTTCCACGGTTTCGCCGATTGATACCAGGTGAATGCCGGAGCAGTACTCCGGGCAAACGGGCCGCGTGCAATCTTTCCTTCATCTTCCTAGGGTTTCAGGTCGTTAGGTCCACGGACAAAAGGTCTAATGAACAGGACGTCTATTGCGAACCAGGTCTAATGCGACATAAGGCCAACGCGACAGAGGGTATAATACCAAAAGAGGTCTACAATTAGAAGGTTCAATTAATAAGGTCTAATAGACATAAACACTGAAGGTCTAAGAGATATACAAAGGTGTAATACCTGCTGTAAGCAGGTGTAATACCTACTGAATATTGTAACACTTGTATCATTTTATGCACAATATATACTTCCTGAATTAAAGTGTATCATTCCTATCATTATTTCATTTCAGACTATAACATACTGACGTAATGATATGTGAACCACATTTTGTTACGTATTTCAGTTACAGGGTAATAGATTCGACATTCGTGTCCGATAGACCGAAGCTCATAAGACATTTTTAACTATTACACCAAACATTATTAGATATTTTTAAAAATTAGACCAAATTTTTTGAGTTTTCGTAGACCTTCTGACATTAGACCTAATATCTTTAGACCTAACGACCTCTAATCCTTCCTTGTCCTATCCTCACCGCATATGCACACTTTTCACACTTACATGCACTACACCACCACAGAAATTTTTGGAGATCAGGCGGGAGCTAAGAACTTGTTGCAGTTGCGGCGGTGCCCCCACTAGGGAAGATACCTGAGGGGGAAAGCATTTTAAAAATATTACATGACTTGCTTGCTCATTTAATTTGAAACAATATCAAGTAGAAGAATTGGTAATCTACAGAAGAAAGATGTATAAATATATCGTTCCAGTTTTATTTGCGTAAACCATAGAATACATACACAGGATTTTATCTATAAAAATAATTTATTACCGAAAAAAATTAATTTAATAAAATATTCTATTTAATTTTTTTTAAATGCCCTGCCCTTACATTTTTTCTGAAGCCACCCTTGAACCTAACACAATGGCAGAGAGCATGTGGAATGGTACACGGTTTGGTGCAAATATTAGAGAAAATTCTAATATGGTGGGTGATTTTTATTCGCTTGGCCTCTCAGGTTCACACATGTAATTAGTTGCATTTGTGAAATCACGCATTCTTATGACGAAACAGGACCTCGCTCAGGCAATGCCGCACAGCCATCTATGCCATATCAAATCACTATACGAATACTGTACTTCAGTGATATAATAATAATAACAACAATAATAATAATAATATTAATTTTCTACCATTATTATTAATAATATTATAACAATAATATTATTAATAACATTAATAATAATAATAATCTCGCCATATGTGTTGACGTTCTGTCCTTGAGTTATATCGGGAAACACCGGACGAACGTGAAATTTTGAATAATGAAAATGATAATAATAATAATAATAATAATAATAATAATAATATGTGTATAGGCACCTAGAGAAGAACCATCTGTTGCCAGTTGAACAGAAAGGATGTCGTAAATGTTCCTATGGCTGTAATGAAAATGATAATAATAATAATAATAATAATAATAATAATAATAATAATAATAATAATAACTCCACCTAGGGAGTACACGACCTTGGAGTTGGTGGTGGAGCTTGAGTACCCCCATGAGCCTGAGAGCTATGTCAGTGGTAGCCTAGCTACTGGTAGGGCCTCCCTTGCTGAATAGGTTGAAGGTGAGGGGTCAGACGAAGAAGTACTCCATTTTGAGGAGAGTGGGAAGTAAGCAGAGGGGGAAGGGTCATGAACCTTTGGACTTCCTGTTATCGGCCCATGGAGGGTACAGGAGAGAAACTGGGTTGGCACACCAGGCCACTGATTAGAGTGGAGGCCCGAACCTTGCATTAGCCAGCGAAGGAGGCTGCCTTCAGCAGTCAGTGAAAATCCCGTAGGGTTTAGTAATGCCGACTGGCGATCGGAGGGACCCCTTGCTGGGCCCTGCGGGGGGATGCCCCGAGGCCACTGTGGGTCGCAGTAACGGATCGCAGGAAACAACCCAAAGGTTAAATGTGATCTGTGAACTCGAACTTGCTACCTGCGAATCTTCACTTGAAACCAATGAGCAAAATGAATAGAACAAGCAATGTAATGAACCTTAACGTGCCTTGTTCTACCAATGTCCCATACCTGCTCAGAAACCGAGCTAATGTCACCTTGTCGACATCTGGCTATCCCACGGATGTTACTCCCAGGGACCCAGAGCCGGCAGTAGCTCGAAGCCATCGTCAGAGATGGACCCGGGATGAATTAATGGAGGTGATGTGGTGCTTTACTATGCAAAAGCGAAAAATGGGGGCTCAGAAATAGAAGTTTTTAAGATATGGAGAGAGCGGAACCCAGATATGAGACCTACCCTAGACTCAAAGAAGCTTGCCAGTCAACGACGATACATACTCAGCAGTGGAAAATTCACATCAGAACAACTTGCAGACATCCAGAGAAACGCAGAGTATGTTCATCGATCAAACCATCCACATGACGAACATTTAGAACCATCTAATATCCCTGAAAACGATGATCCCCTTCAAGGTTCATCTCTTCCAAATGAAACATTCGTCAGTGGTGAAAATTCATCTGGCCATGAGTCACACGATAAGGACATGATGCGGAACCTCCTCCGACGCGAGATAGAGCGAGTTCGTCTACTTCCATTTGAATCTCGTGCACCGTTGAGGAGAATTTACGAAAATGCTAAAGCTAAGAGAGTGATAGAAACAGCGAATTCTGTCTTAAATGAGGTTGTACAGGCCTCAAGTAGAGATCTAGATATTACTGAAATCAATCACATCGTGTATGCAACTGGATATCTAGTATCTCAGATAATCTTGGGGCCAGCCAAGAACACCGATGGCCGACAGCCAGACAGAGTAAAAAGCTCCGTACCTCCATGGATGAAAAGAATTATGAAACGGATAGCAGACACACGGCGTGAAGTATCACTCCTAGCCGAGGCATCTTCTAAGTCAAACCACACGCATAAAGTTCAACAAAAAATACTCCATGTTGAACAAAAATTCCTAATTGACAATGACACAACAAGGCTAATGGTAGCTGAAAAGCTAAAAGAAAAAATCCAAGCATGGGCTCAACGAATAAGACGGTACAAACGTAGAATCGATTTCCGTGTACAGAACCGGTTGTTTGAAACAGACGCGAAGAGATTCTATCGCAGTCTGACTCAAAAACCGAACGGCAATGCTGCCCCTCCTTCAAAAGATGACGTCGAAACATTTTGGTCAGGAATCTGGGAGGAAACCAGATCGTACAACAAAGACGCATCGTGGCTCCAATCTGAAGTTGATGCTGCCAATGGACTCGTGGAAACAGTGGAACATGTTCAAGAATTCTCGAAAGAGGACCTATGCCAAACATTAAGAACATGGGAAACTGGAAATCCCCTGGGGTTGATAAGATCCAGATTTATTGGATTAAGAAATTAACAGCACTACATTCTCATCTTGCAAAGGCTGTTAATAAAATTTTAGAAAACCCTAACGAACTCCCCGAATGGCTCACTCGCGGCATCACGTATTTGCTACCCAAAGGAGGAGACAGCTCTTTGGCGAAGAACTACAGGCCAATTACTTGCCTGCCAGTAATGTACAAACTTATAACTGCAGCCATTGCTGACAAAATGTATAGGCACCTAGAGAAGAACCATCTGTTGCCAGTTGAACAGAAAGGATGTCGTAAATGTTCCTATGGCTGTAAGGAAATCTTGCTTCTGAATAAAATAATTTTGAATGATGTAAAGAAACGAAAACGTAATTTAAGCATGGCTTGGATTGACTACCAGAAAGCCTTTGACAGTGTACCACACGATTGGATTTTGAAGACCCTGGAGATCTATCGATTTCATCCTAGACTTGTTGAGTTTTGCAAGGCTAGTATGAAGTCGTGGAGCACCAGGTTACTAATCCACAGCGGAAAGGGAGTAGTAGAAACCAGAAGTATTCAGATTAACAGGGGAATTTTTCAAGGAGATTCACTATCCCCCCTGTTGTTTTGCATTAGTTTGATTCCTCTATCAAGACAGCTGTCGCACACTGAGTTTGGTTACAAGCTCCATGGTGATGAAAGGCCTGTATCACATTATTTTACATGGATGATCTTAAAGTGTTTGCTAAGAATGAAGCGATTCTCTCCCAAATGCTGTCTGTCATCAATGAATTTAGCAATGACATCTGCATGAAGTTTGGTCTTGACAAGTGTGCAAAAGTCAACTTAAAAAGAGGCAAAATGACAACGTCAGAGAACATTGAAGTTGATAGACACACTGTGATTCAAGATCTTGAGCCAGGTAAAACTTACAAATATCTGGGCATTGAAGAATGTGAGACCATCTCGAACGACACAATGAAAGAGAGAATTCGCAGGGAGTATTATAGACGAGTGAGACTTGTCCTGCAGTCCGCTCTGAACTCAAGGAATAAAATATCAGCAATTGGTAGTCTGGCGGTGCCTGTAGCCGAATACAGTTTCGGACTAGTAGACTGGACTGAACAGGAAATTCGCATCATGGATCGAAAAAACCAGAAAACTGCTTACAATGCATCATGTCGCCCACCCCCGAGCTGATGTACATAGACTTTATGTTTCACGTAAGGAAGGAGGAAGAGGCCTGAGACAAATTGAAGCCTCCTGGCACAATGCAATAACCGGGATGGGAAAGTATGTAGTCAGCCATCAAGATGACCCACTAATGAGGCAGGTCATGAAATCTGACCGAGAATGGGAAACAGAGGCATTGTAAGTGTAGCAAGAAGCATTGCGAACAAGACTATGCAAGACACCCAGAATGACAGAGACACTGAACTTCTGATGCTACTTAACATGAAATTTGAGACACAGAAAATGTTAAAGAAATCGTGGAGAGACAAACCACTTCCACGGACAATACCTAAAAAGAATGGACAAGGTGCAGATCAATAAAGATCAATCATTTATGTGGGCTTAAAAGGGGAAGAATGAAGCCAGAATCGGAACACTTGTAATAGCTGCCCAAGATCAGGCCTTGAGAACACGACATTATGATAAAGCGGTTCTCAAAATTTCCCAAGATGATAAATGCCGCACTTGTCAGGAACACGTAGAAACCATTGATCATATTGTCTCAGCTTGTCCAATTCTAGCAAAGACCGAATATTTGAAAAGACACGACAGGGTGTGTAGCTACCTCCACTGGCAGATCTGTACCGCCCTCGAAGTACCAAACACATG